>JAVJIF010000638.1:600000-884853 GCA_038442645.1 Agave tequilana
CCATCGTGGACAACCTGGCAGCAGTCGCTAATCTAGTTGCCGACTCCGATCTCGTCTCTACCTTACTCAGTGGTCTGTCTCCCAAATATGACTCGTTCGTCACCTCCGTCAACACACAAGTCGACCCTGTACTGTCAGAAGAACTCATCGGCCTCATGCTTAGCCAAGAGATTTATCGTGGGCGTGCTATCACTTCACCAGACTCCACAACCCTCATCTCCCTTTCTCCTGCGGTTCATACTGTTTCTCGCAATCCAAACTACCATTGAGCTCCATCTTTTTTCCGTGGTCGTGGACGTGGCCGAGGCAGGGAGCGCGGTCGGGTCATGGACGTTCCTTCTTACCATCACATCAGTCCACCGGTGGCCGACCTCAATGCCAGATCTGCAATCGTTTTGGCCATTATGCTAACAAATGCTACAATCGTTATGATGATTCGGCTAGCCCAACTGCTCTTCTCCACTCTTATGGGAATAGTCCAGTCGATTCCAACTGGTATGTTGACTACGGAGCCACTCATCACCTAACGGCTGACATTGCGAATCTGGCGGCTCACTCTGAATATCAAGAACCCGACAGAGCGCATGGGTAACGGGACAGGTTTGCCTATCCGAGCTACTGGTGCTTCTTTATTGTGTTCTCATGTTTCTTCCTTTGTCTTGAAAAACCTTTTACATGTTCCTGATATCACCAAAAATTTTCTGTCTGTTAGTCAATTTACTGCTGATAATAAAGTCCTTCTTGAATTTCACCCTGACTCTTGTTTTATTAAGGATCTCTCTACTCGGAAAACTCTACTGCGGGGACAACTTAAGGATGGTCTGTATGTCTTCTCCCTGGGGAACTATAACTTCACCGCCTCTCCCAGGCTCTTCTCGGTGAGCGTGCATCTTCCTCCGTCTGGCATGAGCGCCTAGGTCATCCCTCCACCAGAGTTGTCTCCAGTGTTTTATCTCAGCATCAACTTCCTTTCCTCCCTGACCGTGCTGGTACCCCCCTCTGCATCCCCTGTCAGTAAGGAAAAAGTCACCGTCTTTCTTTTTCGTCATCTTTCATGATTGCTACTGCTCCTTTAGAACTTATTCACTCCGATCTATGGGGTCCGTCTCCTGTGTTCGCTATAAGTGGTCATCGCTATTATATTAGCTTTATAGATCACTACAGTAAGTATGTTTGGCTTTATCCTTTGATAAATAAAAGTGATGCTTTCTCTATTTTTCTTGAGTTCAAAATTCATGTAGAAAATTTTTTTTGGGCATTCCATTAAAGTACTCCAAACTGATGGTGGTGGCGAGTTCATCAAATTTAAACCTTACTTGTCTTCTTAGGGTATCGCTCATCGCTTATCATGTCCACACACTAGTGCCCAAAATGACACCGCAGAAAGAAAGCACTGCTATCTTGTCGAGACCGGCCTTACTCTTCTGCCTCGATCAAATGTTCCATTTCATTATTGGCCCTATACTTTCCAAACTGCCTCATTTCTCATCAATAGAATGCCCACCCCCGTCCTCCATAATCTCTCTCCCTACCAGAAATTATTTCATAAAGTACCTGACTACCTTTCCTTACGAATTTTTGGTTGTGCTTGCTACCCTCATCTGCGTCCATATAAAACTCATAAGTTTAGTTTTCGGTCCACTCAATGTGTCTTCTTAAGTTACTCAGCTTCGCATAAAGGTTATCAATATTTGCATGTCCCCTCTGGTCGTATTTACATCTCTCGGGATGTTGTGTTCGACGAATCTTCCTTTCCTTTCCATTCTCCTTAGCCCTCTCTCTCCCCCTCTACTCCCACGCCTTCACCACCGATCCCCATCTCCATGCCTCTGTTATCTTCCATTGTTCCAGTCCCCTCTTCTCCAGCGGGCCCCACCATTGACTCTTCTCCTCCTCCACTACCACCTCCATCACATACTCTTTCTCCACCATCTCCACCAGCACCCGCCGATGAGTCCTTCTCCTCGTCCTCATCCTCAGGCTCTCCCAGTCCCCCTCCTATCAGGACCCACCATATGGTCACCAGAACATAGGATAACACCAGAACACCAAAAGTCTGGCTAGCCGCCCAGTATCCCATGCCTACCTGTCTCATGGCTGACTTGGCCACCACTCCTGTCGAACCCACATGTTTCACGCAAGCTTCTAAAGATCCCAAGTGGCGCCAGGCAATGGACACTGAGATGAATGCCTTACTTAAGAATAAAACCTGTCCTTGGTGCCATACCACCCTACCATGAATCTAGTTGGTTGTAAATGGGTTTTCAAGTTAAAATATAAATCTGATGGTTCTGTTGACAGGTATAAGGCCCGCCTGATAGCCAAGGGTTTTCATCAACAACCAAGATTAGACTATGGTGAGACATTTAGTCCGGTCATCAAACCGACCACTGTCTGTACCGTGTGCAGTTTGGCCGTCTCCAGGGGATGGTCTATTCGACAGTTGGATGTGAATAATACATTTTTGCAGGGTTTTTGTTAGCCCAGAGGCCTTCCACTCTAGTTTTGATGATGATTAACTCATGTAGTTATGTGTACTAATAATCTTGTGATTTTAGTTTCAGATCATTAATCAAGTTATTAGTAAGTGATTAGCTTCAACAAGATGATTTGGAAGCTTTCACATGTTGATTCAAGAGCCCGAGCGTCAAAGATCATATATAGCACTTGCTCGGTGGATCAAGGAGTTTTGGATCGAATCGTCTTGGAGACGGCGCTCTACAAGAAGACATCGGTACCTAGTTTAGTTTTGTGTTTAGATCCAAATTGTAAAGATTAGAATAGTATGATATGCTCAAGTTCACAACACACACGTTTCATGTTTTGAATATTGGTTTTCGGTTTTTCGTTTTTGGTTTAACCGATCTTAGTTTCATGAATAGATAGATTCAAAATAAGTTTACATAGTTTAATGTATGTTAGATTTGTTCTATATACATGCATGCTTCAACATTCTAGACAAACTTAGTTTTGACTTACTTATTCATGTGTTTTATGTTGTGGTATTTTTAACAAAATATATTTTGGAATTAAAGTCAAAAACATGAATATATATATGTTTCATGTATATAGGATTATATCCATATACATCATGCCTAAATGTTGTTTAATATCATGTTTTTGTATTTGGATGAGTTTTGGACAAAATGTATTTTCTATTCAAAAATCTAAGTTTTAGAAAATACAGTTTTTGGATTTTGGTAAAAATGATAAGACACAAAAATGTTTTAAGATGTTTGAAATTTGTGTTGAAATGTTTTTCACAAGTTTATATTTCTATATACAATGTCAAAACAAGTTTATTGGAGTTTTTAGTTAAGATAAAAGAATTTTTATCAATATTTTTACCAGTTGTTTCAGACCCAGTACTGGCTGACAGGCCAGGTCGGCCGACCGCACGGTCGACCGTACCAAGGGCCGGTCGACCGTGCGGTCGACCAACGTGCACAGAGCTGTGCACATCTGGCAGCCCAGTGGGCGGTTGACCGGGCGGTCGACCGAAACTGAGAGCAGTGCTCTCTGTTCTTTTCGGTCGACCGGGCTGGTGCCTACGGTCAAATCCGACCGTTGGACGGTCGACCGGTAGTTCAGTTTTGGCAGAAATTGCTGCCAACTGCTATATTTTTCTGGGGGCTATAAATACCCCATTAATGGCCAGTTTTCTCTAAGATTTTTTGTGCGAATTTTTCCTGACTCTCTAGTGTTTTCACAGCAATCAAAAGAAGTTTTTGGGCTTTATATTGATCAATCTATTTGGTGTTTTTGTTAGGGTTTGGAAAATCAAGAAAGGATTTTTGGGAAAAGATTTTGATTCAATTTCTTCATCTTGGTTTCTATCTCTTTCCCAAAGATTTTCTTTGAGTTTTTGATTTCCATTCCTTTGGTTTTCTCCACACTTGAGCTACATCTACTATCTTATTCTATAGGATCTTTGTGTGGGACAGAAATTGTTTGTGGTTGTTGTTTAGACCATCAAGTTGTAAACCCTTCATTTGCTTGGCTTTGTGCCTTTCCCTCATTGTGTTGAGGAGGTTGTGCATTTGGGTTGTATCCCTCAAGTTGTGAGGTGATCCTTGTGTTAGCTTGGAGTTGTGCCTCAAGGAGGAGGTTGTGTTTGTAAGGAGAGGAGTTGGGTACTCCTTGTAATTGTTATTGCCCCAAATCCTCGGTGGAGGTTCCCTTTGTGGGAGTCCTTTGTGGACAAGTTAGTGGACTTAAAATCCTTCTGGGTGAAGGCGGGGATGTAGAGCTAGGTGCTTGAACCTCAAAACATATCTTGTTGTTTGCGCTTGATCCCTTGGCTCTTACTCTCTCTCTATATTGTGCCTTACATAAATTCATATTGTTCATTCATAATTATTTGTTTGGCCTGTTTGAGTGTGCATCACTTGTTAATTGCAATTATTTTTTAAATTCCGCATTAAGTTCATTAGATTAGCATAATCACCTATTCACCCCCCTCTAGGTGATTTTCAATTGGTATCAGAGCCTCCGCTCCTGATATTTAGGTTTAACCACCTAGGAGTGAGATCTTGATTTGCTAATCTTCATTTGTATTGTTAGTTGCACTCATGGATAGCCCTCCTATGTTTGACTTTTTTAGACTTGATGTTTGGAAGGCCAATATGAGTAGTCATTTGAAATCCCTAGGACATCTAGTTTATCAAGCCACTACTAATGAATCCTACCCAAATCATAGCAAGTATAAAAAGGCAAATGCATTAGCACTTAAAATACTTAGAGCATCTCTTAATGAAGATCTTTTATCGGTGTTTGATCATTATGATTCAGCTTTTGCAGTTTGGAGCATATTGACTTCTCCCGAGCTACCAAGGATCATCAACAAGTTGAGAAGATCTAGGAGAGACATGTCCGACGAGCATTGCCTCATGGTCCAAGGGAAAGACTCCCTTGAGGTACAATCAGATTCTCTACTAGATGATTGCTCTAGTTCCTATTGCGATGGTTGTTTAGAAGCTCAAACCCTAAATATGGAACTTGCCACAAAGCTTGAAAATTTTTTGGAAAAACATAATCTTTTGAAAAAAGAATCATTTTGAATTAAAAGAAGAAATGAAGGATTTGTGCTCAACTTTTGAATCGGTTTTGCAAGAGAAGGAAGAGATTACTAGTGAACGTGACTCACTAAGATCTCAACTAGACCTTACCCTAAAAGAGATTGATGTTTTGAAAAGTAAAAATGATTGTGATGATGTTGTGAAAAACAATGAGGTTTTTATCTTCAAAATTGGATTTTGTTTTAAAAGATAACATTGTTTTGAAAAATGAAATTGATTTCATTACAAAAGAATTGGATTTAGTTTTAAAGAAAAATGAATTTTTGAAAATTGATATTAATTCTCATGTGTGTCATACTAGTGTAGCTTCTCCTTCTAGCACACCTTTTGCATGCTCCACTTTATCTTCAACTATTGAAAATGATATAAATGTTTTGAAGAAAAGTGTTGATTGTTTGGGCTCCACTTTGAGCCAATGTTCTTTGAATCATACACGCTTGGAAACCTTGATTCGTAAGAAACAAGTTTCATCTTTGCATGCACACCTATCACGGCATACACATGCTTCCCACGGTCACCACCATCACATGTATGCTCATGTGTACATTTGTACACATTGTGGTCGAAAAGGCCACCTTGCTAGATTTTTCTATGATCGTTTACATATTGAAAATTTAGCAAATAATCTTGTTTAGGTTAGGAAGATACTAACCCCTATGGACCCAAAAGAAAATGGGTACCAAAGACCACCCCTAAAATATTTGATGTAGGTGTGGGCTCTCGCATCACGTGAGAGTAGCGGTGCCTTGGAGTGGATGCGTTCCGTGCTTAAAGAAAACAATTTGGATGCATCACTTTCAAGGGGAGTTTGGTGGAGAGGACCACCATTGGTTTGGAGAACTAGAGAGGTGCCTTCATCGGTTTCGGTATCTATCTCTAACTCCCGTTTATATTTACATGCTTTTCATGTTCATCTATTTAAAGCATGTCATATTTTATTATTCATTATGCTTATGTCATGTTGATTAGATTAGTGATATACATGTTTAGTTACTTGAGACACCCATGTTTTATATGGATCTATATTTAGTGTTCTCACCTTGTTTAAACTAATATGTATGCACTAAATCTAATGTACATGCATATACATAATGATCATATGAATATTTATGATAATTTGTTTTGATGACTCATGTTTTGTTTAGTATGTTGAATGCCATGTTTATTAGACTTTTGACATGCATGTATAGCTTTTGAGATCACCCATGTTTAGATAGACCCATTTATTGTGTTCTCACCATTTGTTTAGCTATTATGTATATCATGATTCTAATAGCATGTGGATTTACATAATGATCATGTTTATGATTTTCATGTTGATTTATATCCCGTTTTATGCTTAATGATTTGATTACTTGTTTAGATGTTAGTTTTCATTAAGACTAGAATTTATACTTGTTCATGTAGTGGGACACAAATAAATCTTTATATATGTTTGTGCTTGGATGCTTATTCGTACCCATTAGATGTGCTAGTATAGTCTAGTTTTGATGATTCATGCATTCTAACTTGTATTCCCTATTTTGGACTTGTTTTATGATCATGTGTTTTAACTTCATGTATATGTCTATCTTGTCCAAACTATTGATTATACATGTACATCCTTGAGCCACGTGCCTTCATGCATATACTTTTGTGGACTCATTATGTTTAGGATATGTATGTATACTTTAGTTTGTACATGACATACATATACCTTGAAGTTTAAATCGTTTTGATGATTTTCATATTTTCATGTTTTTAAGAAATTTCAATTGAGCTTAATTGAATATTTTCATGTTGATATGTGTCACATAAACACTTATACACTCACTTTATTAGGTTTCTCATGACTTTGTTTTCATGAGTATGATATGGGCTTTATGAATTTTGAGTGTTTAGTGATCATGTGATTTACGTGCGTTTCATGAAAAACAATTTTGTTCTATTCCTTACATGAAGGATTTCGTACTAGTTAACAAGATTTCTCATTTAACTAGTTCGTATTCTTCTTATGGTAGAGATTTTCAAACGTACTCTATTTTCAAACCTATTTTTGAAAACCCCTACCTTCAAGGGTGGTTGGATGGGAGATCATGCTCATGCATGCATTATAGTGAAAATCATTTTAAACTTGAACATGGTTGGGTGGTAGTTATATGATGTATACACTTGATCATTATTGTTGTTTCAATTGGTATCATTGGACTCTTTTAATTGGTATCAATTTTGACCTTTCTTGTATACTCATATATGTTTGTATGTATGTATGCTTTCATTTTAAAGAATATCAATTTCAATTGGTATCTATTTTTCATACATATATGTTTTATTTGTGCTTATTATATCCCTATATCTTTAAGCACAAAATCTTGTTTATGCTAGTGCTTGAGCTTCAATTTTGTTTCAATTGATTAGTTTTCAATTGTTTTTCAATTGATTCAATTTTCAATTGGTATCTTATTTCAAGCCTATGCATGTGTTTTGTTGGTATTTCATAAAGGGGGAGAAAATTCGATTTTCATGTTTACAATTGGTATTTGTATTTCCACTCCCTTGCTTTATGATAGAAAATAAAAAAAATTTAATTGATATCATATACTTAAAAAAAATAACCTTTTTGATATCAAGATGTTTATTTGAATGTTTTAAAAATCGGTATCTCAAAATTTTGTTTAAAGAAAAATTCAAAAGTTTTGATGTGTATTGCCTATATGCAAGGAGAGCTTAACATCTCTTCTACATATAGATTCATGATGAGTGTATCTTGTATTGAAGAGCTTGACAATCTCTTCTTTATGTGGTACACGTGTGTAGGGGGAGCTTCACATCTTCTCTTATGCATTACATAGTGTACGTTATGTGAATTAGGGCTTGTCATCCCTCCTTCATGTAATGTATCTATGTAGGGAAGCTTCACATCTTCCTCTTCATGAATATATATCGCATATATCATTTATTGATTGATCTATGTTTACTTTCAATTGGTATCAAAATGCTACTTTGACATATTTTCAATTGGTACCTTAATTGATTGTCACCCCTATTTGGTTTTTGTTTTTGTTTTAGACAAAAAGGGGGAGAATATTATTTTTATTAACCCTTTATTGATTCATTGTTTCAACAAAAGGGAGAGAAAAATTTATTGATTTGGTTTTGCTTTTACCCCTTATTGATGAGTGTTTCTTTGTATTAAAAAGGGGGAGAAGATTTTATTTTGTTTTGATTTTTACCCCTTTATTGATGATTGACAAAAAGGGGGAGAATTATTTGAGAAGTTTTATATATGCATGTTTGTGTTTTGCATATATTAAGTTTAATTTAGTTTAATTTTAATTGGTACCTAGAGCATGTTTTGTTTTTGAACATTTCATTGGTATCTAGAGCCTTTTATTGTTTATGCATATACATGCATTTATGTTTTAAGAGCCTTCATTGCATATTCATTATTTTTATTTGTTTTATGCATGAGTTAAGGGGGAGCTTCTTTAAAGCTTAACTTTGATCCATGCATATATAACTCCATGAGTTTTGTCATCATCAAAAAGGGGGAGATTGTTGGCCCAGAGGCCTTCCACTCTAGTTTTGATGATGATTAACTCATGTAGTTATGTGTACTAATAATCTTGTGATTTTAGTTTCAGATCATTAATCAAGTTATTAGTAGGTGATTAGCTTCAACAAGATGATTTGGAAGCTTTCACATGTTGATTCAAGAGCCCGAGCGTCAAAAATCATATATAGCACTTGCTCGGTGGATCAAGGAGTTTTGGATCGAGTCGGCTTGGAGACGGCGCTCTACAAGAAGACATCAGTACCTAGTTTAGTTTTGTGTTTAGATCCAAATTGTAAAGATTAGAATAGTATGATATGCTCAAGTTCATAACACACACGTTTCATGTTTTGAATATTGGTTTTCGGTTTTTCCGTTTTTGGTTTAACCGATCTTAGTTTCATGAATAGATAGATTCAAAACAAGTTTACATGGTTTAATGTATGTTAGATTTGTTCTATATACATGCATGCTTCAACATTCTAGACAAACTTAGTTTTGACTTACTTATTCATGTGTTTTATATTTTGGCATTTTTAACAAAATATATTTTGGAATTAAAGTCAAAAACATGAATATATATATGTTTCATGTATATAGGATTATATCCATATACATCATGCCTAAATGTTGTTTAATATCATGTTTTTGTATTTGGATGAGTTTTGGACAAAATGTATTTCTATTCAAAAATCCAAGTTTTAGAAAATACAGTTTTTGGATTTTGGTAAAAATGATAAGACACAAAAATGTTTTAAGATGTTTGAAATTTGTGTTGAAATGTTTTTCACAAGTTTATATTTCTATATACAATGTCAAAACAAGTTTATTGGAGTTTTTAATTAAGATAAAAGAATTTTTATCAATATTTTTACCAGTTGTTTCAGACCCAGTACTGGCTGACAGGCCAGGTCGGCCAACCGCACGGTCGACCGTACCAAGGGCTGGTCGACCGTGCGGTCGACCGACGTGCACAGAGCTGTGCACGTCTGGCAGCCCAGTGGGCCGGTTGACCGGGCGATCGACCGGAACTGAGAGCAGTGCTCTCTGTTCTTTTTGGTCGACCGGGCGATCGACCGGGCTGGTTCCTACGGTCAAATCCGACCGTTGGACGGTCGACCGGTAGTTCAGTTTTGGCAGAAATTGCTGCCAACGGCTATATTTTTCTGGGGGCTATAAATACCCCATTAATGGCCAGTTTTCTCTAAGATTTTTTGTGCGAATTTTTCCTGACTCTCTAGTGTTTTCACAGCAATCAAAAGAAGTTTTTGGGCTTTATATTGATCAATCTATTTGGTGTTTTTGTTAGGGTTTGGAAAATCAAGAAAGGATTTTTGGGAAAAGATTTTGATTCAATTTCTTCATCTTGGTTTCTAGCTCTTTCCTAAAGATTTTCTTTGAGTTTTTGATTTCCATTCCTTTGGTTTTCTCCACACTTGAGCTACATCTACTATCTTATTCTATAGGATCTTTGTGTGGGACAGAAATTGTTTGTGGTTGTTGTTTAGACCATCAAGTTGTAAACCCTTCATTTGCTTGGCTTTGTGCCTTTCCCTCATTGTGTTAAGGAGGTTGTGCATTTGGGTTGTATCCCTCAAGTTGTGAGGTGATCCTTGTGTTAGCTTGGAGTTGTGCCTCAAGGAGGAGGTTGTGTTTGTAAGGAGAGGAGTTGGGTACTCCTTATAATTGTTATTGCCCCAAATCCTTGGTGGAGGTTCCCTTTGTGGGAGTCCTTTGTGGACAAGCTAGTGGACTTAAAATCCTTCTGGGTGAAGGCGGGGATGTAGAGCTAGGTGCTCGAACCTCGAAACATATCTTGTTGTTTGCGCTTGATCCCTTGGCTCTTACTCTCTCTCTCTATATTGTGCCTTACATAAATTCATATTGTTCATTCATAATTATTTGCTTGGCCTGTTTGAGTGTGCATCACTTGTTAATTGCAATTAGTTTTTAAATTCCGCATTAAGTTCATTAGATTAGCATAATCACCTATTCACCCCCCTCTAGGTGATTTTCAGTTTTCTTACTGAGACGGTCTACATGGAACAGCCTGCGGGGTTCATCAATCCCGCTCATCCCAATCATGTATGCAAGCTTCACCGCAGTATCTATGGCCTCAAACAGGCTCCACGGGCCTGGTTTTCTCGCCTCAGATGTTATCTAGTCATATTGAGCTTTGTGGGCTCCAAGTCTGACACGTCTCTCTTCCTCCGATGGGTCAGGACAGATCTTCTTCTGGTTCTTATCTATGTTGAGGACATCATCATCACAAGTAATGACTCATGGGCTGTCACTCGTCTTATTCAAGAACTAGGCCGGGAGTTCTCATTAAAAGACCTCGGTCCACTGTACTATTTCTTGGGCGTAGAGTGTCATCGTACACCCTCAGGTCTATTTCTCTCTCAACAGAAGTAAATCCGTGACTTGCTTCTCTGACTCAAGATGGATGGTGTCAAGACTGTTAGCTCGCCTATGGCCACTTCTGTAAGCTATCCAAGATTGTTGGCAAGTCTCTCTCTGACCCCTTTGTCTATCGAAGTACTGTTGGGGCTCTACAATACTTAAGCTTTACCAGACCCGATATTGCCTTCTCGGTGAACAAGGTCGCTCAGTTCATGCAAGCTCCAACCGATGAGCACTGGAGCGCTGTAAAACGGATCCTCCGTTACCTCAAATCTACCATTCAACATGGCCTTTTTCTCTCTCCTCATTCTTCTGCACAGCTTACTGCTTACACCGATGCAGATTGGGCAGGGTCGATCGATGATCGAAAATCTACCAGTGGCTATTGTGTCTTTCTTGGTACAAATCTCATTTCTTAGAGCTCGAAGAAGCAGTGTACTATGGCACGTTCTAGCACTTAGGCAAAATATAGAGGCGTGGCCAATGCTGCAGCAGAGGTCGTTTGGTTGCAGTCATTACTTCGTGAGCTTGGAGTTCCGCAATCTCCCCCAATAGTTCTCTGTGACAACCTCGGTGCAACATATCTCTCGATCAATCCTATTCGTCACTCTCGCTCCAAACATGTTGAGATCGACATTCATTTTGTGAGGGACTATGTCACCAATGGAGTCCTAGATGTTCGGTTTGTCAGCACTAAAGACCAACTAGCAGACATCCTTACTAAGCCTTTGTGCCCTTTAAGATTTTCTATGCTGAAGAACAAGCTCTCGGTTCTTTTGAACCCGCTTCGCTTGCGGGGGGTGTTAGAGATATCAATGACAACACGTGATCCATGTGAGAGACACACCTCATGAAATCAATCAGATCCTAAAATCTCTCCATGATTATAGGAACACATGGGACTCATAGGATTCATGCACCATGTGTTTCTCATTCTTTCTCTCAGTCAATATTTTTTTTTATTTCTCTCAGTCAATGTTTTCCTATTGTGCCTCCTAAATCAGTGTAAAGATGTGACCAATATGTGTATATAAATACAACCAAGAATCATAGCTAATGGTATTTTGTCTTTACACAAATAAGTCTTCTTCTTCTTATTGTTTATCTGAGTGGTGACGCAGAGGTCACGTTACTCGGCGAGATAACGATAACAATGGTGACAGACAGTGTCAACAATGATGGCCGAGACAAGTCCATAGCATTGGTGGTGACATTGGCGGCATTGGGGGTTGGCTGCATGGTTATTGTCAACGGTGACAAGCTGGCTTCATGGATGCTGTGATAGTTAGGAGCAGTGAAAGCAATGATAACTATGGTAACGAAATACAAGGAAAGAAAGAATGAAAAACACAAGTATGTTGAGAAATAAGATTTTCTATAGGCTCACAACAAGTGGCAGTGAAGTGTTCTCATCCCTCCCACTTTCGCATTAAATGAAATGAGCAAGTATAATTACTAGTAAAAATTCAAAATATATGAAAAGATTGAGTTGAGTTTGCGTGAAACATAAAAATCCACATGAGAATTTTGAATCCCTAAAGAGAAAAATAGAAGAGATTTGAGTTGTATATTGATTGTAGAATTTGTAATACTTAAATTGAGTATTACATAAAGTGTTAGCAGAAAAAATATAATACATATGAATCTCCTTTTTACATATAAATTAACCTAGAATAACTCGTACCTTAATTATTGAAAATAGAGAGTTGAACACGTGATTATTATGATGTTCTTTTCCTTTTTCCATTTTTATTTTTATTGGCATACAAACCAAGCCCCCTTCCTTTTCCCACTTTTCTGTTTTTTAAATTTTTACTTTTGTGTGCATATGCATTGTTGACACTCCCAAAAGACGAACTCAAAGGCAACTCTGAAATCAGCCTGAATATTGTTTAACTTGTTGACACTCCCAAAAGACAAGTTATAGACAAGCTGAAGACCTACCCATCCCAATGGACAAAGCAGTGATTTGAAACTTACTGATGCAGTTAAGCAGACAGTAAACCTAATGTTGCCTATGAAGCTAAGTTAGCTAAAACACTTAACTTCACTTGAGGCCAAATGGGCTATCTTCGCCTGAGAAGCTAACTCTGATTAAGCTCTATTTGAGAGCTAATTGTTAGCCTCGTATGAAGCTTTGTCATAGCTCCGCTAAGAGCTCAGTTTTAGCTTCCCATGAAGCTTTGTCATAGCTCCGCTATGACCTTACTCAAAAGCTTAATTACGAGCCATGCTGGTCATCCTGACCGTTTCAAATCCCAGTACGGGATTCATGGGGGTGGATCCCACTTTAAATGGGCAGTTAGCCCCATGATCTCCTCATTATGAGGTCCACTACTCTTCATTAAATGGAGATAATGGATGGATTTTTAATATCCCTAAGCCAAACTGGCAAATTAGCTTCACAGGCTCCCGAGTGTAGCTTCACGGGCACACTCGTTATCTTCGCTGAAGCTGTGTTTAGCTTCGCCAGAAGCTAATTTAAGTTTCAGATGCGAAGCTAAACTGATTTTTTTAGTCTTGTTGAATTCTAAGGGCAGTTACACCCTTGTAGAGCCTATAAATAGACCATTTCGAGAATGAGTTAGGGGTCGCATATTGAAAGAAGCTAGATCATTAGCTAGAATTTTTGCTAGAGTTTTCATTAGAGAGCAAACTCTGCTAAAAGCTAAAGAAGAGATCAGTTCTTTAGCTTTCAAGCTTCCTTAGAGAATTCTATTTCTCTTTCAGAATGCTAATACCCTATTTGATTTTCCAATTTCAAGAAATTTCTAGCACCGGTGATAAAGAATTTCAAGCTGAAGACTTGAAGATCTAATCGCTCGCATCGTCAACGAAACAAAGTGGTCGCGCGCTGACAGACTTCCACCGGCATACTTCCTCAGAAACTTTGAGAAGAGAGTTCTTGTAATTTTCTTTAAATTACTTGTAATTTTCTTCAAAATTTCGTAAGTTGTCCCCTTCGACAATCAATGAAAATTAATATGGTGACTCCACTGGGGACGATTTCTTCAACAACAAGAACACTGTGTCGCAGTGCGGCGATCATACCCCCGGTCTATTGCTAAAACTTTGGTCATCCAGTTTCGCCAAGAGAAGTTTGAGCAACTTCTCTCCGACGGCGGCTCAAGCCCTATTAACATGCATAAGCATGATAATCTTCAAAACGAGTCCATAACCTCATTCTCCTCTCTACCGTCAGGGCCGGGAGTTTTTACTGTCAAGTTAATACGACTACCTCTGAAAAGTAAATTGCGAGCCTGGTGTCTCTTAATTGGTCATGTCCATATTACCTCTGAATCAATGAATGCCCAGATCTAGTTCACCTTTGCAGTCCCCAGTAGGCTAGTTGTCAAGTTAATATTGTTGGCCCGGAGGCCTTCCTCTCTAGTTTTGATGATGATTAACTCATATAGTTATGTTTACTAATAATCTTGTGATTTTAGTTTCAGATCATGTAACAAGATATTAGTTGGTGAATGCTTCAAAAAGAGGAGTTTGGAAGCCTTCACTTGGTGATTCCAGTGCCCGAGCATCAAGATCATACCTTTGCACTCGGAGGATCACGTTTGGGATCGAGTCTACTTGAAGATGAAGATCATCAAGAAGACTTAGGTATCCTAGTTTAGTTTAGTTTGTTTTAGATCCATTTGTAAAGCTTAGTATAGTTGATATGCTCAAGTGCACAACACACACATTTTATGGATTTTGGTTTTCATGAATAGTTTAGATCAAAACAAGTTTAAATGGTTTTTATGTATATTAGATGTGTTCGATATACATACATGCTTCATATCTTAGACAAACTTATTTTGATATGCCTATTCATGAGTTTTAGGAAAAATCAGATTTCCTATTGAGAAAATCCAAGTTTGATAAAATACAAGTTTTGATTTTTGGTAAAAATGTTAAAACACAAAAATAGTTTCATATGCTTGATATTTGAGCTAAACTTTTTATCACATGTTTATGTATCAATGCAAAATGGTAAAACTATTTTTGGGTATTTTTACAAGATTAAAAAGGATTTTTAGAAATATGTTTAACTGTTTTTCTGACCCAGTTTCTGACCCAGAACTGTGCTGACAGGCCATGCCAATCGACCGGGCGGTCGACCGACGTGCACAGACCTGTGCACGTCTGCTGGCACAGTGGGCGGGTCGGCTGGTCGGCCGACCGGATCAGAGAGCCTTGCTCTCTGTATCTGGACGGTCGACCGAGCGGTCGACCGGAGTAGAGAAGTCTGCTCTCTGTATCTGGGCGGTCGGCCGTGCGGTCGACCGTATTGCCCAACGGTCATATTTATGACCGTTGGCGGTCGACCGCCAGCCTGTCAGGCTGCCAGATTAGCCTAACGGTTAGTTTTCTGTTTGGCCTATATAAACCCCGTTTCTTTGGGATTTTGGCTAAGGTTTTTACAAGAGAAAAATTCCTGTTTCCCAAGTGTTAAAAACAAGTTTTCAAAAGTGTTTAAGTGCCAAAAAGATCAATCTTTATTTGTTTTAGAGTTTTTAGAAAAATCAAAGAAAATAGAAAAATTGGGAGTTTTGTATTGTTCTTCATTTCTATCTTTTACAAAGAGTTTTCCCAAGTATTTTTCTTTTAGTTTTTGTTTTCCAAACTCTAAGTTTTCCACACTTGAGCTATCATCTATCCTATTCTATTAGGATCTTGTTTTGTGGAAAAGTAGAAAGAGAGATTGTTTGTGGTTGAAAGAAACCACTTGTTGTAAACACCCTTGCTTTTGTTGTATCCCTCTTTGGTAGAGGTTGATCGGGTGATTGGTTTGCTCCCTCTTTGGTAGAGGTTGAGTTGGTTGGTTTGCTCCCTCTAGTGAGAGGTGGAGTTTGGTTTGTAAACCCTCTTCGGTAGAGGTGTTGGTTGTTGTTGTTTGGCTACGGGCCTACCCCTCGATTGTGAGGCGGTGTTTGAGAGAGGAGTTCGGTACTCCCTTTGTTGTAACAAATCCTCCTCGTTGGAGGTTCCCTCGGTGGGAGATAGTGGATTGGAAATCCTTCACGGTGGTGAAGGCGGGGATGTAGAGCTAGGGGCTCGAACCTCGAAACATATCTTGTTGTTAGCGTTTGATCCATTGTCTCTCTAACCCTCTCTCTCTTTATTTGTGCAAAGCATCATTCATATCATCATATCATATTGCTTGTGTGTGTGTGTCTCACTTATACTTAACCACAAGAGCTTCATATAGCACCTCAACCCTTATCTAGGGGAATCAAGAGGAGTTAGTCCAGAGCCCTTCACGGGGAATTCGGCTACACTTGTTGGTTGTATTAAGTGTGTTGCAAAATTTGTTTAAGCTTTCGCATTTAGCGCATTTAGTTTCTAGATTAGCACTTACACCTATTCACCCCCCTTTAGGTGTTTTTCAATTGGTATCAGAGCCTACGCTCCTGATACTTTAGGCTTAACATCCTAGGAGTGAGATCCTTTGTTTACTAATCTTCATTTGTATTTGCTTGTTTGCACACATATAGTTTGGACCCATGGACTTCATGACCCCACCTATGTTTGACCCTTCCAACATTCTTATTTGGAAGACTAGGATGTCCATATACCTCCAAACCCTAGGATATAAGGTTCACCTTGCTATTACCAAGGAATCCTACCTTAGTGATAGCAAGCATATAGGGGCCAATGCACAAGCCCTTGAGGCCATTAGAAGCACGCTACCTAAAGAATATCTTTTGCTTGCTTCTAACTTTGATTCCGCATTTTCAGTGTGGAATTTGTTGACAATCACCACCACCGCCTCCAAGCTTCAAGTGCCAATTCAACAAGAGGAGGAGACTAGTGGAGAATCCGAATCTCAATGCTTCATGATCTAAGGGAATGACTCCCTTGAGGTACATTTAGAATCCCACTTAGATTGTGATGATAGTGCTAGTTCTTCATGTGATGATAATATTGATCCCCATACTTTAAATGAAGAACTATCTATTGTGTGTGAAAAATTAATAGAAAAATATAACATTTTGAAAAATAAGACATTTGCTTTAAATAAAGAAAATGAAAAATTGTCTTCTAAACTTGACAAGGTTTTGCAAGAGAAGGTTGAGGTCTATAATAAAAGGGATTCATTGAGATCTCAACTTGATCTTGCACTAAAAGAAAATAATTTTTGAAAAATAAAAATGATTGTGAAAATGTTTTGAAGGAAAATAAAATTTTGTCTTCAAAAATTGAATTTGTTGTAAAAGAAAATAATTCTTTGAAAATAAAAATTGATTCTATTTCAAAGGAATTAGAAGTTTGTTTAAAGAAAAATATTGTTTTGAAAAATAATATGGATGCACATGTTTGCCATGCTAGTGTAGCTTCTTCATCTAGTCTACCTATTGCATGCACCTCTTCTTCTAGAATTAATGATGATTTTTGTTTGTTGAAGAAGAGAGTGGATTGTTTGGGCTCCACCTTGAGCCAATGTGCCAAGAGCCATTCTCATTTGGAAACTTTGTTTCGAAAGAAATAAGTTTCATCTTTTCATGCACACCCTCCACGGCATACACATGCTCCTCACGGACACCATCACACTTTGTATGCTCATGTGTACACTTGTACACATTGTGGACGTAAGGGTCACCTTGCTAAATTTTGCTATTATCATATACATGTTTCTAATTTAGCAAATAAGTTTGTTTGGATTAGAGAAGGTACTAACCCCCATGGACCCAAAAAGTTATAGGTACCAAAGACCACCCTAATTGTTTATGATGTAGGTGTGGGCTCTCACATGACGTGAGAGTAGCGGTACCTTGGAGTGGATGCGTTCCGAGCTTCATGGAAATCAATTGGATGCATCACTTTCAAGGAAGGTTTGGTGGGAAGACCACCATGTTTTGGAGTCATGGAGAGTTGCCTCATAGGTTTTGGTAACGGTCTCTAACTCCTTATTTTTGTTTGCATGCTTTTCATGTTCATTGTTTATAGCATGATTTATTGTTTTTAGATTATTATGAAAATGCCATGATTATTAGACTCTTGACATACATGTATAGCATTTTGAGACACCCATGTTTATATGGACCCATATTTTGTGTTCTCACCATTTGTTTAGCTATCATGTTTATCATAGGTTTAATAACATGTGAATTTGCATAATAATCATGTTTTTTTTTATCATGATGATTTTTGTCTTGTTTATGATGCTTCATGCTTTGATTACTAGTTTAAATGTTAGTTTTCATTAAGACTAGGATTTATACTTATACATATAGTGGGCCACAAATAAATCTATATATGTTTGAGCTTGAATGCTTATTTGAACCCATTAGATGTGCTAGTATAGTCTAGTTTTGATGAATCATACATTTTAGACTTGTATTCCCATTCTTGGATTTGGTTCATGTTTTTGTGTTTATGTTTAACTTCATGTATATGTCCATTTTATCCAAATTATTGTTATACATATACATCCTTTTTGAGCCACGTGCCTTCATGCATATATCTTTGTGGACTCGTTGTGTTTGGATATGTATGTATCTTTAGTTTGTATTAGACATACATATGCCTTGAAGATTAAATAGTTTTGATGATTTTCATGTTTTCATGTTTCAAGGAATAATTGAGCTTATTGTCCATCTTTCATGATTATGATCTTCACATTGTATTTGTACACTCATGTGTTTGTTTTCATGAGTCATATTTACGCCTAATTGATTATGAGTGTTGACTATTTTGTGAATTTCATGTTTATGAAAAATAATTTTGTTTTATTCCTTACTTGAAGGATTTCGTACTAGTTTACAAGTTTTTCCATTTAACTAGTTGCGATATTCTTCATTTTGGTAGAGTTTTCAAACACACTTTATTTTTCAAATCTATTTTTTTTTGAAACCCCTACCATCTACGGGCGGATGGATGGGCGACCATGCTTATGTATGATCTATATTGAAAGAATCCAATGATACATGTGCATGAGTTGGGTGGTAGTTATATGATGTATACACTTGATCATTATTGTTGTTTCAATTGGTATCATTGAAATTATTTCAATTGATATCAATTTAGACCTTTCTTGTATACTCATATATGTTTGTATGTATGTATGTTTTTCAATTCCAATAGTATCAATTTCGATTGGTATTAAACTTTTCATACATATATATTTTGTTTATGCTAAGCTTGAGCTTCAACTTTGTTTCAATTGATTCAATTTTCAATTGGTTTCTTAAACAAGCTTATGCATGTGTTTTGTTGGTATTTCATAAAGGGGGAGAAAATTTGATTTTCATATTTCAATTGGTATTTTGTTCCCTTGCTTTATAATAGAAAATACAAAGTTTAAATTGATATTATATACTTAAAAAGAAAAATACTTTCTTTTGATATCAAGATGTTTATTTGAATGTTTTAAATTGGTATCTCAAAATTTTGTTTTAAAAGATAAATACAAAAGTTTTGATTTGTATTGCCTATATGCAAGGAGAGCTTAATATCTCTTCTACATATAGATTCATATTGAGTGTATCTTGTATTGAGGAGCTTGACATCTCTTCTTTATGTGGTACACGTGTGTAGGGGGAGCTTCACATCTCCTCTTATGCATTGCATAGTGTACGTTATGTGAATTAGGGCTTGTCATCCCTCCTTCATGTAATGTATCTATGTAGGGAAGCTTCACATCTTCCTCTTCATGAATGTATATCGCATATACCATTTGTTGATTGATCTATGTTTACTTTCAATTGGTATCAAGATGCTACTTTGACATATTTTCAATTGGTACCTTAATTGATTGTCACCCCTATTTGGTTTTGTTTTTGTTTTAGACAAAAAGGGGGAGAACATTGTTTTTATTAACCCTTTTGTTAATTCATTATTTCGAACAAAAAGGGGGAGAAAAATTTATTAATTTTGTTTTGTTTTGCTTGTTTACCCCTTTGTTGATGATTGACAAAAAGGGGGAGAATTATTTGAGAGTTTAACATGCATATATAGAGAAGATGTTTTTAATATGCATGATTGGTACAAGTTTTATATATGCATATTTATGTTTTTGCATATATTAAGTTTAATTTAGTTTAATTTAGTTTAATTTTAATTGGTATCTAGAGCATGTTTTGTTTTTGAACATTTCATTGGTATCTAGAGCCTTTTTATTGTTTATGCATATGTATGCATTCATGTTTAAGAGCCTTCATTGCATATTAATTATGTTTATTTGTTTATGCATGAGTTAAGGGGGAGCTTCTTTGAAGCTTAACTTTAATCCATGCATATATAACTCCATGAGTTTTGTCATCATCAAAAAGGGGAGATTGTTGGCCCGGAGGCCTTCCTCTCTAGTTTTGATGATGATTAACTCATGTAGTTATGTTTACTAATAATCTTGTGATTTTAGTTTCAGATCATGTAACAAGATATTAGTTGGTGATTGCTTCAAAAAGAGGAGTTTGGAAACCTTCACTTGGTGATTCCAGTGCCCGAGCATCAAGGTCATACCTTTGCACTCGGAGGATCACGTTTGGGATCGAGTCTACTTGAAGATGAAGATCATCAAGAAGACTTAGGTATCCTAGTTTAGTTTAGTGTGTTTTATATCCATTTGTAAAGCTTAGTATAGTTGATATGCTCAAGTGCACAACACACACATTTTATGGATTTTGGTTTTCATGAATAGTTTAGATCAAAACAAGTTTAAATGGTTTTTATGTATATTAGATGTGTTCGATATACATACATGCTTCATATCTTAGACAAACTTATTTTGATATGCCTATTCATGAGTTTTAGGAAAAATCAGATTTCCTATTGAGAAAAATCCAAATTTGATAAAATACAAGTTTTGGTTTTTGGTAAAAATGTTAAAACACAAAAATAGTTTCATATGCTTGATATTTGAGCTAAACTTTTTATCACATGTTTATGTATCAATGCAAAATGGTAAAACTATTTTGGGTATTTTTACATGACTTAAAATGATTTTTAGAAATATGTTTAACTGTTTTTCTGACCTAGTTTCTGACCCAGAACTGTGCTGACAGGCCATGCCGGTTGACCGGGCGGTCGACCGACGTGCACAGACCTGTGCACGTCTGCTGGCACAGTGGACTGGTCGGCCGGTCGGCCGACCGGATCAGAGAGCCTTGCTATCTGTATCTGGGTGGTCGACCGGAGCAGAGAAGTCTGCTCTCTGTATCTGGGCGGTCGGCCGTGCGGTCGACCGGATTGCCCAACGGTCATATTTATGACCGTTGGCGGTCGACCGCCAGCCTGTCAGGCTGCCAGATCAGCCTAACGGCTAGTTTTCTGTTTGGCCTATATAAACCCCATTTCTTTGGGATTTTGGCTAAGGTTTTTACAAGAGAAAAATTCCTGTTTCCCTAGTGTTAAAAACAAGTTTTCAAAAGTGTTTAAGTGCCAAAAAGATCAATTTTATTTGTTTTAGAGTTTTTGGAAAAATCAAAGAAAATAGAAAAATTGGGAGTTTTGTATTGTTCTTCATTTCTATCTTTTACAAAGAGTTTTCCCAAGTATTTTTCTTTGAGTTTTTGTTTTCCAAACTCTAAGTTTTCCACACTTGAGCTATCATCTATCCTATTCTATTAGGATCTTGTTTTGTGGAAAAGTGGAAAGAGAGATTGTTTGTGGTTGAAAGTAATCACTTGTTGTAAACACCCTTGCTTTTGTTGTATCCCTCTTTGGTAGAGGTTGATCGTGTGATTGGTTTGCTCCCTCTTTGGTAGAGGTTGAGTTGGTTGGTTTGCTCCCTCTAGTGAGAGGTGGAGTTTGGTTTGTAAACCCTCTTCGGTAGAGGTGTTGTTGTTGTTTGGCTACGGGCCTACCCCTCGGTTGTGAGGCGGTGTTTGATAGAGGAGTTCGGTACTCCCTTTGTTGTAACAAATCCTCCTCGGTGGAGGTTCCCTCGGTGGGAGATAGTGGATTGGAAATCCTTCACGGTGGTGAAGGCGGGGATGTAGAGCTAGGGGCTCGAACCTCGAAACATATCTTGTTGTTAGCATTTGATCCATTGTCTCTCTAACCCTCTCTCTCTTTTATTTGTGCAAAGCATCATTCATATCATCATATTATATTGCTTGTGTGTGTGTCTCACTTATACTTAACCACATGAGCTTCATATAGCACCTCAACCCTTATCTAGGGGAATCAAGAGGAGTTAGTCCAGAGCTCTTCACGGGGAATTCGGCTACACTTGTTGGTTGTATTAAGTGTGTTACAAATTTGTTTAAGCTTCCGCATTTAGCGCATTTAGTTTCTAGATTAGCACTTACACCTATTCACCCCTAGGTGTTTTTCAAATATGACTAGCTCTGGCAGCGGATTAAGGATTTAGCGTGTCTTAGTCTATCACGTTGCTACACCTCTGAATAGACGGGTCCCTAAAGCCGGATTCACCTATTGTTTGTTGTTATGTCCAGTCCTTCACCTCTAAACAGAAAACACTTTTGAGTTTTGTAATTTTATATTGGTTATGTCCTGTTCGTCACCTTTGAACTGACAGATAGTCAAACCTCATCCTCTAATCAAGTGCAGACTTTTTTTTATTATATCCAGTCATCACCTCTGAATGACAAAATTTCAAGTCTAGTAATTGATTGGTCTCTATATTTGTATATTTTATACCATATTTTTACACTTATTTTATATAACATTCTGCTAAATAATGGTTTTCTTGTGTGTTTCTAGGTCCATGGCATGAGGTAAAGAAGAAGCCCAAAACTCTAATTTATTTGAAAAATTTTAAAGCCTAGAATAAGCCCAAGAGTTTGAAGCCCAATCTGCCAATTTTTGGAGCAAAAAATAAGAAATCAGAAGTCAAAACATAGCCCATATCTCCAGTACTTGACCCACCCCCTTGCGCTGCAGCCGCAGCATGGCCGCGAAAACGCGGCCATGTTGTGGAGTCGTGCATCGATCTTCGACGCACGACTCCATACAGATCCCCTGGTACCCTCTTTTGCCTATAAATATCCAGTGTTGAGCTGATTTCCAAAAAAAGAGTTTTTAGGATAGTTTTCTTCTCTTTAGGATAGTTTTAGTTGTTCTTCTTCTTCTTTCTTTTGTTTTCATTTCTTTTGTTTTTCATTTCTTTTGTAGATCATGTAATAGGGAAGAGAGTGATACATATGATAAAAGTTAGGATTCTTGTAATGGAGGGTGACACTGTATGAAAGGTTATCTTTTTATCTCTACTTGTTTTTCTCTCTAACTCTTTACATGTTTAGCTAATTTTCTTCTCATGGCAACTAACCACTAACCACTAACTCCTTACTTGATAATCCACATGAATCTAATAGCCTCTACTTGGCCTTACTCTTGCAAGAGCCATTGATGGCTCATGATGATGGATTCTAACACTCTAATATCTAACTCCCTAACAAGTTACTATTACTTTATTCCATACTTGCTCTAGCTAGTTTTGATAGTTTAAGTGCAACTTACTCTTATTTGTTGAGTTTGGATGTGAAAGTGATCTTATTGGTCATGCTTTGAAAAGCTCTTGAACAAAGGACTAGTGATGGACAATGATACATGTGAGGCACCTATCACTAAGAGGTCAGCATGTTAATAGAGCCATTAGTAGTTAGTAGTCATGAGTTTTCTTGTATCTCTTTTTATCTTTTCTTTCTGTTTATTTTAAAAACCCAAAGACATAACTTCTCTTCTATGTTTCCCACTTCTTTGTTTTCACTATATTCTTCTCTTTTCATTCATTGTTTTCTTTTTTTTAATTCTTTAAAATATTAAAGAACACTTAACACACACGTGAATCGACCGGTAAAGCTTCTATCGCTTTCCTTCCCTATGAATTCGACCCGTTTAGCCTCAATGCTATAACAGAAGTATCCAGGAAGCCAAAACACACACACACACACACTTTAACATTTAATTTCAAAACGGAACTTTTTGTGCGCGATTTTTCTCCGATCAGTAATTCTTAATCAGTCATGTTCAACTCGCCACCTCTGAACTGATGGATTCCAGATTTTACCCCCAATATAGTAGGAATTATCTCACCGCTATTATGTCTAGTTCATCACCTTTGAACAGCGGATCTTTATCTTAGTGATTCTCAATCTGTCATATCCAGTCAATCACCTTTGAACGGACAGACCACCTTTGAACGGACAGACCACTACATCAATTTATCCTTTTTATCACCAACAGATTCTGTTTCAGTCTATCAAAATCACATCCAATTTTTGGTAGTCTATTTGTTAACTAATTCTATCATATTTTCAACCTCTAAATAGATTAGTTGTATTTCTCCACTCCTTCGAGAGTTAAAGTCATGGAATTATATCTCTATTTTCAGTTCTTTCAAGGATTAACGTAAGTTTTCTTTACAAAAAATTTATGAATAACAATAAAAAGAGACACCAGATAAATTATTAATCAAAAACAAACTTTATTAATTGATGAAAAGCAAAAGAAGATACACGGGTGTTACAATCAAAATTGTCTCTCATAAGATTTGATTTTTACTTCAAGAGCAGAGAACTTGTTTCTTTTTTCTTCCTCGGCCTTCAGAATGGTCTGTGGCTTCAGCTCCTCTCGATGGAAGGCGGCCTTCTTCTCCAAGCGAGACTTGATTTCGGCCAAGCCTGTCCTTTTCTTCGGTTCTGAGCGTTGGATTTGGATACTCTCAGCAGCCATCTCCTCCAGTCAGATACTTTCAGCTTGACACACTGGCTCAGCCTTGGAGAGGATAGTGTTGGCCCTTGCAATCATTTTCTCTTCTTTCTTGATCTGATTTTTTGCAGCATCAAGTACTTCACTTGAGACTACAATTGCCTCTGAAACCTCCACTTCTCAGGCATCCAGAGTCTTCAGCTCCTGAGATATCACCTCTACCTCTTGTAGGGATGTCTATAGATATTTTTTCTTTATTTGCTCGGAGAGACGCTCTGATTCATCTTCAACCAACGGAGTGAGATCTAGTTGATTTAGACTACTCCGTTCACCAATGTATTTTTCAAGATTGTTGATCAACTCTTCCAAAGAAGCAGCTTTGGTGACCCCTCCAATGTCCCTGATACTTTTTATGGCTCGAGAAAGTATCGGTCTCCAGGAAGCAAATGAGGTTTGGGTGCTCTTTAAAATCGTTGGGAGACAGCGTCTTAAGCTTTTGTAAAAGCTATCAACGAGCTCTCCAACAAATTCATCTTTGAAATCAATCTCAAGCAGTGGAGGGGTAGTGGTTGAAAGAGAAGTTTGTTGAGGCATGGTTATTATAGGCAACTCTGGAACAGTTGGAATAACTACCAGTGAAGCTGAAGAGGCGATCTTCGGAAAAAGAGTCTTCAAAGGAGTGTCTCCGGGAAGCTGAAATCAGTAGTTGTTGCTAGACGAGCTGGATCAACAATCAGTGTCGAAGAGTCAAAATCGATGACCACCATCAAGTCAGCAGTCGAAAGAGCCAGAGAAGTAGGCGGAATTGAAAACGACTCAGTTGAAGGTTTAAGTCTGTCCTCACTTCGTTCCAATGCCAGTGGGGCAGAAAGAACAGATTTTGTCTCAACCAACATTGCTGGCACGTCAACTTTCAATGTGGCCCGATGTTGGATCACGCTATTGTATACAAGATCCAGGATGACCAAATCCAATACCAGTAGAGGCGTAGTATCTTCTCTCTCAGGCACTGGCACCGTAAAAGGAGCAGCCTCAGCAGGAGCTTCTGCAAAATCATTGAAGTTAGCAATAGTATATAGAGAAATAATTGCTAAATCAAAATATTGCAATCATTACATGGAAGAATTAAGATTGTAATAGTGACAACCTCAGAGCCAGCTGCTTCACCTCAAGTGATTTCAGCAGCAGCGTCCCTTGTGTTGGTAGGTTCAGTAGTGTCACTTTCTGTTGAAGGAGGAATTTCAGAGGGAGGCACTTCGGAAGCCGTTTCAGCAATCTGCTCATCTGTTGGTTCTCATTTGCAGGTTCCCTACCTTCAGAGAGAATTTCAATATCTTCATCCTTATTCTCTTGGGTGGCAACTTTGCCTTTGTCAGAAGGTCTGACATCGTGCTTTTCTTCTTCGGGGCTCTCCAAATTGATATAATCGTTCTTATCTCTTGCAGAATACTTGAAAAGAGCTTGAAGTCTCTTCGTCCTTCTTATCTGCACTCCAAAATGATAAAGTTAGGAGTTAGTTACGAAATAAGTGTTGAAATAGAAAAAGATGATATTACCTGTAACGGTAGCAGGTTCTTTGCGAGCCTCTTCACGCACCAGCAATCCAACGACTAGAGAGGCACGAGGTGGAACACGAGCCTCTTCGCGCACCGATGATCCAATAATTGGAGGGCGGGAGACAAAACATATGCAATTGATTCCCCCTCTTCCTCTTTAATCCGCGATGCTCCCCGCACATGTCTCACCGGTTTACTCATCACCTTTTTTTCTTTTGAGGAGGGTCAGCAGAAGAAGACGCCTTGTGCTTTTTTTTGAAGTGAACATCAGGGATCTCTTCTTCTTCATCTTCTTCCTCCCCGACAGCTACCTCGGCAACAACTTCTTGAGCTGGCTCGCCACTAACGCGTGGGCTCACCGCAACTGAAGCTTCACTGTCAGTCTCAACCAGAAATTCATCAATGCCTGGTACCTGGACCTGTTTTCCTTGTTTTTGATCTTCTGCCTTCACTTCAAGCGGGCCGCGATTCATTTAATCCTGATAGAGTTAACCTTATACGAGGATGGAGGCGTGTTCTATACCTTATACCACTAGCATAATCCCAAAATTGTGAGGAGATTGGGAGTCCGATGTGGCATACAAAATCAAGCCCCCGTGCAGCCGATAATGAAGTGCCTCCAAGTCCTGGCACTATCAATTAAACTTCTCGCATTCCCTAGCCGAGAGTTCAGATTGCCAATATACAGTTGGTTATAACCAAACTGTCTGGCAAAGCGGCTGGGCAGATACGGCTCCAGATAGCAGATGTTCTTGCATCGGTACACTAAGTGAGAAGATCTAATGCTGACCAACCACTTGAAGGTTCTCAATCCAAGAGAGGATTGGTCCCCGTTATCCTGGAATTTCTCACCATATCATGTCCCTGAATATGCGGAAAGCATCGAAAGAGGCTGTAAGAAAATCTTAGCAGCCGACCATTCTTTGAACTCCCGCCACATAATTGCCCTCCTAATTCAAGTTTTCAAAACAGCGGAGGTGGGCATAACAATGCCCTCCGATGTCTCTTCCCCTGGTTGGATAAGGATCGGACAGTGCAGTATGAACCATGTCATTAAATAGGCGTACGACAGCTCTACCCTAGGAGTAGGCCCATTATGAGGAAAAATGAGTTATCTTCCTGCCTTCTTGCTGGTTTTCCTCTTGCAAAACAACTCCGTTTGGATTCGGAATCCACTTTGAATACGACAGACCATAGCAGGTGAAACGGTCACAGATTTAATCATACTAATCCACTACTTTTCTTAAATTTAATGGATAATTATATTACAAAGGTCTTTATCAAGATTTCCAATCATATAATCACTCAAAATTTTGGCAGCATTTCTCCTGCATATTGTCAATTGTCCATGTACAAAATATATCAACTGTAGCCCACACAGATTTACATCAATCCCACGCAATACTTATATACTGAACAATCACCCACGCAATTAATATTAGAGTTTCGGCTTGACATCTATAACGCCCTGATTCTGTGGGTACGGAGACGTTACTGCGACGTATATATGCAGGTCAGAAATATCCTCGCGTATATACGCTAAGCATTAGTGCAAGTAAGAATCAGAGTATAGAAGCATGTGGTGCATTATATATTCCAACATATGAGTACAATTACAAAGTTATCACCAGATGTGACAAAATATTACAAGAATATTGTTGGCCCAGAGGCCTTCCACTCTAGTTTTGATGATGATTCACTCATATAGTTATAGTTTACTAATAATCTTGTGATGTTTAGTTTCAGATACTTAACCAAGATATTAGTAGGTGATTGGCTTCAACAAAGGTATTTTGAAGCTTTCACATGGTGATTCAAGAGCCCGAGCGTCAAAGTTCATATCTAACACTCGTTGGAGTCAAGCTCGGTGGATCACGTTTGGATCGAGTCGACTTGGAGACGGCGCTCTACAAGAAGACCTCGGTACATAGTTTAGTTTTTGTTTTAGAACCATTTGTTAAAGATTAGATAGTGTGCTATGCTCAAGTTCACAACACACACACACGTTTCATATTTTGGTTTTGGTTTTCGGTTTTTGGTTTAACCGATCTTGATTTTTAAGTCAAAAACATTGATATATATATATGTCTTATGTATATTGGATTATATCCATATACTACATACTTAAAAGTTATTTCAATATCATGTTTTTTATTTGGATGAGTTTTGGACAAAACGATTTTCTATTTCAAAAATCTAAGTTTTGGAAAATACGGATTTTGGTTTTCGGCAAAACTTCTAACTTACAAAAATAGTTCAAACTGTTTGTAACATAGTTTGATTTTACTCAAACATGTTTATATTTCAAAGTATAAATTTGAATCTATTTTTGTAGATTTTTTGTGAATTTATGGGATTTTATTTTAGTCAAAATACCAAGTTTTTAATCTCTATAACAATCCTGTCCTGGCTTCTGCCGGTCGACCGGACCGGTCGACCGAGCTAGGAGTCGGTCGACTGAGTCGGTCGACCGACGTGCACAGAATGTGCATGCCAGTTTGGCTGGAGGGCCGGTCGACAGACCCGGTCGACCGCCAGAGAGCTTTTGCTCTCTGGAAAGCCCCGGTCGACCGGGTCGGTCGACCGGCAGAGAGCTCTGCTCTCTGTTCCAGGCCACGGTCGACCGTGCCGGTCGACCGACGCTCCAACGGTCAGAAATATGACCGTTGGCAGTCGACCGTGTCGGTCGACCGACAGCCGTCTGGGCTGTTGATTGGCCCCAACGGCTAGTTTTTTCTAGCCTACATATTGGGGGTTCTATGGACTAGTTTTTAACAAGGTTTTTGAAGAGCAAAAATTCCTACTTCTCTAGTGTTTAATTCTAAGTTTTCAAAAGAGTTTTTGGGTTCAAAGTTTTCATCTTTATTTGTTTTAAAAGGGATTGGAAAAATCAAGAAAAAAGAAAGTCTTTTGGGATTGGTTTTTGATATATATTTTTCTATCTATTCTAGAAGTTTTCTCAAGAGTTTTTCTTTGAGTTTTTGATTTCCAAACTCTTGTTTTCCACACTTGAGCCTATCTTGCTATCCTATCTATTAGGATCTTTGTTTTGTGGGAAAAGAAGTTGATTGTGATTGAGATAGACCACCAAGTGTTGTACCCCTCCTTTATTTGTTATATCCCTCTAAGTGTAGAGGTTGATTGAGTTGTATCCCTCTATTGTGAGGTGATAGTGGAGGTTGAGTTTGTATCCCTCTTAGTGAAGAGGTGGATTGTGGTTGTTTGGCTTAGTGCCTATCCCTCTATTGAGAGGTGAATTTTGTTGTGGTTTTGTGCTTTGCCTCTAGTGAGAGGTTGTACTCAGTTGAGAGAGGAGTTGTGTACTCCCGGTTATTGTATTGTCCCAAATCCTCAGTGGAGGTTCCCTGTGTGGGAGTCCTGTGTGGACAAGTTAGTGAAAATCCTTCTGTGTGAAGGCAGGGACGTAGAGCTGTGTGCTCGAATCTCGAAACATATCTGTGTGTTAGCGATTGATCCACTTTCTCTTAACTCTCTCTATTACTTTGTGCATCTATTCATATTGTCATATCATATACATGCTTGTGTTGTTTGTGTGTGTCTCACTTGTGTTTAACCACGAGAGCTTCATATAGCACCTCAACTCTTATTCAGAGGAATCAAGAGGAGTTAGTCCAGAGAGCCCTTCACTGGGAATTCGGCTACACTCGTTGGTTACATTAAGTGTGTTGCAAGTTTAGTTTTGATTTCCGTATTTTGTTCATTAGATTAGCCGTACACCTATTCACCCCCCTCTAGGTGTACTTACAAATATTACATCACCGATAGGCGCAAATGCGAGAATACAAAGATATGTACAAATATGAACAGTATAAGAGTGGCTTACACGTTTACAGAAGGAAAACTCGAGAGTCACGCAGCCGGCCTGCAAGGATAGGGCTTTGGATGGTCTGCTGAATATCTACCCTACCGCTGCACATCTCAAGTCAGCAACTGGGAGAATCCACAAGCTCCGAGACCTAGACATATGGATCCAGGGGAGTCAGAACTCCCCAGCAAGTGGTAATACTAATGCCAAATGGCGTGCATAGATAAGCACACGTGTATCGATAAATTTGGATCATAAACATGCATGAAAAACCGTGTCATGAGCACAAGCATATAGAAATAGGAGAGATATAGCAGGTCATATCAAGCAGAGAATACGCATGGTATAATAAGATAAGAGCAGGTAAAGAGGCGAGAAGTAAAGTAGATAGGGCAACATCAGATATCTCCTAAACTAACAAAAAGCCAATAAAACTGATAAAATCGGATAAAACTGGATACGAGTAAAACCAATCGTATAAGCTTAGGTCACGACTCCATTAGACTAGTACATTGAAGGAATAATCCAAATAAGAAAATCCTCATCTATATACCTTTATCCCATGTCAACGTAATCCGAGCGTATACAACCTGAGTTACAAAAGAACACAACAAATGGTATATTAGCATCTTATTATAATTGGGGCCTTCTAAGTTGTAGGCTTTAGCATGCGTCCCATTCCACATATTTTCACTTAGAACTTATAAAGCATGCTATTTGAAAACTGGTGAAGTTCGACGAACCATGTTTAGGATGGACGCCGTACATGCTCGGGACAACGGTCCAGGAGTATCTGGTGCGAGCCAGAACATACCGCTAGGTACCGGGACTTATGTACACCCGAACAGGGATAGAGTATCACAGATCCCATAGAAATAGGCATAGGGCGTGTGCATGCTCGGCAGGAATAAACAGGAATAGGGGTGTCAGCACACCCCACGGAATCCCTGGTGGCTGCCAGGTGATCCCTCAAGTATGTGGCCACGCGTGACTCGATAAGACCACCATAAACATGACTATTCAGGACCCATCAGTTTTCCCCAAACCGGGTGCAAGTTGTCTTATTATAATTTATTATGTAATTATCAATTTACGAGAATAGCACGAGCAGGACATGATCAGGAATTCAGGAGTATATGAGTACATGTATAATAGGAGTAAAGTCACTGTATATAATACAGGATACCAGGTCACTGTATATAATACAGAATAACACGACAGGATTCCCGTAAATATGATAATCACAAGTCAAGTGTTAACATGATAGATGGCAGGTGATAAGTCATGTCATAATAAGGAGCAAGTGTCAAGTAGTAGCATGTCGGGTGTCAGGTGATAACACATCAATTGTCAAGTAGTACAGATAGATGTTAGGTATTAGCATGTACATGACAGGTGTCACGTAATAGCATGTCAAGTGTTAACATATCAAGCATGTGCATAGTAAGTGATAGAGTAATAGCAGAGCACAATCAAGCTGGGCTGAACAAGCTAGAGGGACGGTCAGCAAACAGTATTTAACACTAGAGTGCCTGACGAGGTTATCGAAACGACTCGGCTTAAAGTGCGAGTAGAAAATCCGGCAGCATCTCGCCTAGACGAATCTAGTGATAAAGCGCTGAGCGCTAAGCATGCCTACCAGGCGGAGCTGAAAGACCTGATGGTCTAAGCGCACTCCTCTTTCGGGGAAGTGGGTGAGAGTCCGGCGACTGAAGTACGCTCGGGGTTTTGGCACACTCTCGGTAGCTACCACGAAATCCATATGGGTACAAGTCTAGAACCATTGGGTAGCCATCCCGGGAGTAGGTAGAAACCCAGAGTCGGTACCAGAGTCCTGCGATGTTAGTACCAAGCGAGCATGTTTTATCATAATAATGTCTAATCTATCGTGAAGTAGTGAAGCCTGAAGGCTGAGTAGAGAGCCCGGGACCAAAGTATGCTCGGGGTCTAAGCGCACTCTCGGTAGCTACCACGAAATCTATAAGGGTACAGGCCTAGAGCCATTAGGTAGCCATCCCGGGAGTGGGCAGAAACCTAGAGTCGGTACAAGGTACCTGCACGAGTTGTTCTATCCTATTACAAGCATTACAGTATATCAGTCCAGTTCAAGTCAAGATATGTCCACAGAATGCAACACACCTACCCGTACAATCACACCAGACTAATACTAACTAAAACACAATACCAATTTTTAATATGATCCCTTTTTGCGAGGAAAGTCACTCGCCTAAAACACCAATATTTAAAGCTATGCGCGTCCGAATTTCTGGGATAGGAACAACACGAAGCGAGCGAAGGAGAGGGGGCTTGGCCCTTGGGTGGCCGCCGGCCTAGGGGTGGTGCGCCACCCCACGGTGGAGGCCTTGGTGGTGGCTGGCCATGATAAAAGAGAGGCGATGGTGAAGGTGAAGGGGAAGGTGTTGGTGGTGGTTGGAATTTGGTGGAGTTGGATATTTGGATGAGAATGAAAGGAAATTGGAGTAAGTGAAGACGATCGTGATGTTGAAGATTGAAATAGGGGTGATGAAGGTGGTGTTGTGAAGGGGAGAGTGGGGATAGTGGTGGTGAAGAAGAATAAAAGAGGTGGTGGTGAAGATGGGAGATTTAAAGTGGTGGTGATGGAGTTTTTAAGGTATAAAGTTGTCGCCGGAATAGTCGCCGGAGTGGTCGCTGGAGGTGTTGCCAGAGAAGAGGGGCTCAGCCCCTAACCAAGGAGGGTGGCCAACTTAGGAGTTGATGGTGGGGTGGTGGTTTAGTGGAGGGTTTTAGTGATGGTGGTATTTTTGGAGAAGGTAAAGGGATGTTTGAGACTTTGGTGGAGTTTTGGAGTTTGTGGTGATTTAAATGGAGATGGAGGAGGAAGAAGATGATGGTAGAGGGTTGGAGGAGTTGTATTTTTGTGGTTGTGGAGGAGGTAAAGGAAGAGTTGGTGGTGATAAAGGGTTTTTGATGGAGAAAAATGAAAAAGAAAGAAGAAGAAAAGGTTTATATTTGGAATTGGATTTGAAGGAGATGAAAAAGAATTTATGGAGGGGGTTTTTTTTGTAAAATTGAGAGGGTGAGGTGGCCCTTGGCGGCCATGGTGATGGGAGAGGGTAGTTGAGTGGTTTGGGATATTTTGAAAGAGATATTTTGGTAGAAGGTGTGGAAGGTAATGGAAGAATGGAGAATGTTTTAGAATATGGTGGAAGGAAAAGGAAGGAAAGAAAAACTAAAATGAAAAGAAAAGGAAAAAAAGAAGTTATTTGATTGAAAGAAAAAATGAAAATAATTAAAGTGGCAGATTTCCCGGATTCGGTTGCGAATGCGGAAAACTTTTGGAAAAATACCGGAATCGTTCGAAAATCAAGTATCTCGGAACGACCCGTAAAAATTCTCAAAAATTAAAAATATTATTCTAAGACTCATGGTGAAATCTATTTTTAAATGTCCTTTATGATTTTCAAATTAAAAATCTTAGAATCGACCACCGATATCGGTCGACACCAAATCTAGCCGAAATCTGTTAAATTCTGAAAATCTCCGAAAAATATATTAAGATAGTAAATATTATTCTAAAAAAATATATGAAATTAGTTTCTCAATATTCAATTCCATTTGTAAATTAAAAATCTGAGAACAAACCAACGGTACCGATTAATCCCGATTTTAGGGTTTTTATAAATATAATTCAGAATAAAATCTGAAAAATCATGAAAATTCTAAAATATTAGAAAACAGAGTTTGAAATTGAATCAGTCAAATTTGACTACTAAAAGTACTAAATTGAGCAATATACTAGGATAAGGTCCCCGGTTTAGACTAGGGTTTACTTCGAGTTCACGAATCCAGATCCAAGGCAAAACGATCACATAAATAATCATAAAACAAAACAAATATAGAAAGTAAATCAAATAAAAAAATACGATCCAAAAATCTAAATACGCAACTAAGTACGTATTCTGGGAGCGGGGTGTTACAACATCACCTACTTAAGTTGAAAGAAAACATATATTGTACCTTTGGGTTAACCAAATCCACTTACTCTAGAAGAGTTGCTGAGTCAGGACATCTGTAATTTCCCCCTTGGGAATCTTTACAGAATGATCAACTAATTGTATAGTAAGCCGGGTTGGACGAAGGTCGCCCAACTCGAGTTGCTGATATACCAAAAAGGGAAGCAAGTTGATACTAGCTCCTAGATCAAGCAGCGCCCGACTTATTGTGATCTGTCCTATGATGTATTAAATGGTTGGACTCCCTGGGTCTTTGTTTTTATAGAGATGGGACCGGTTAACAACTCACTGATGTTGGATACGAGGAAGACCTTTTTGGGAACTTTTGCTTTTCTTTTCTTGGTGCACATGTCTTTTAAGAATTTGGCATATGATGGAACTTGTTGTATGGCATCAATGAGCACATGTATCTGGACTTGATTAAACATTTTCTTAATCTTTTCCATTTGAGCATTGGCCTTGTTGGTTGCTAGCCTATTAGAAAATGACACAATAGGCTTGTGAGTTTGTTCAGGTGTTTTATCTTTTTCATTAGACTTGAAAGTGGATAGTTGTGAACTTGAAGATGAAGATGGATTATTCAAAACTTGTGGTGCAGTTATAGGAGGATTAGACACTGGATTGTTAGAAATTGGGTGATTAGAAATCTTATTATCAACTTGTTTTTTGATCTTAGGATATGAACAGTGTTGCATTGTTTTGAAATTATGTCCTCAGCTTCATTAATAGGGAAGGGGTTCTTTGGATTAGGCAATGACTGACTAAGCAATGTTCCTTTTTGTCTTTCATTAAGTGAGTTAGCCCATTGACCTATTTGAACCTCTAGCCTATTAATAGCTTGGTTATGATTGTTCATCATTGAGGCTTGAGTTTTGAATAAGTTTTTTTATCATTCTTTCCAAATCTGTGATCTTCCTATCTGGATGATTTTGTTGCTGATGTTGGTAAGCGGGCTATAAATTATGTTGGTAAGTCGACTGAAAATTTTGTTGATTTTGATGGTAATTTGCTTGATGGGCCTGAGCAGTGTACGAATGTAGAAGTTGTTCTCTTGGTTGCTCAGGACTAGACTGACTCTAAGAAAAATTAGGATGATTCCTCCATCCCGGGTTGTACATCTCGGAGTAAGGATTGTAATTTGGTCTGATGTAGGCTGCATTTATACTATCAGGAAACATCTGTTGAGCTTGGTAAACTAGACACTCCTCGAATAAGTGGCTTAAAGCATGGCAATAGGTGCAACCAAGACTTGTCATTTGTGTTGGGTTGACCTGGTTTACTGAGTTTGTCTCCCTATCCTCAAGTAGTTCCAATCTCCTCATCAATTGTGTGATTTTAGCCTCAGCAGTTATAGAGGACTCAATGGAGTGCATGCCAGTTCTAAAAATTGTAGGGTTAGTCTTTTCAGGGCAAGACTCCCACTGAATGGTTTTCTTAGTTAAGGCTTCATATAAGTCTCAACCCTGATCCTCATCTTTCTTTAAAAATTCTCCTTGACACATAGTCTCAAGAAGTATTTTGGTCTGGTAATCTAACCCGTCATAAAAAATTTGGCATTGCCGCCACTTCTCTATTCCGTGGTAAGGACACTGGGCTAACAAATCCTTAAACCTTTCGAAATATTTCTAGAACGGTTTATTGGTTTCTTGTCTATACTGTATAATGTTCTTCCTGATGAGGGCAGTCTTATGGATGGGGTAGAATTTCTTAAGAAATACCTTAACAAAGTCATTCCATGATGAAATAGAACTAACAGGCAAGTTGTATAGCCACTTCTTGGCCATGTCCTTAAGTGCAAAGGGTATAAATCTCAGTTTAACAGCATCTCTCCCAGTTGGGGAATTCTCATCATCAAGCATACTTCTTCAAACTCCTGAATAAAGAAGTGTGCATCCTCAGATTCTAAGCCATGGAACCTAGAGAGTGTGTGTTTATGAATTGGGGCTTCAGCTCAAAGGTGTATCCATTAGCTTCGGGTAATATAATGCAAGAGGGAAGTGAAGTACGAATCGGGTAAAACTTGTCCTGGAGTGAAACGTGATTGGCCATGATTGGATTTATCTAAGGAGGTGGGGGGTGTGTGTGTGTGCAAATGTAGTGTTCCCAACTAGTCTTGATGTAACTGGATTCCTGTACCACTCTTGCATGCACAAACAACGTTCACCCAACAAACAAACGAAAAAAGAAAAAATAACAAACAATAACAAAGAAAATATAACAAACAATAACAAAGAAAATGAATTGGTTGTCGTAGGAACTTAGAAAGGGTCCCATGAAATCAATGCCCCACAAGTCAAAAATTTCTACTTCAAGGGTTGGTATAAGGGGCATCATATCCCGGGCAACAGCGCCAAAAAATTATTCGATAAGGAGAAAGAGCAGAAGTTTAGGGTAAACCAAGTAGGTCCATATATGAATGTTCAAGTGTTGGGTATGTATGTATAATTAATGTGCTTCTTCGAACTACAGTTCGTAGAAGAAGCTATAAAGGGTCGTATCCACAATGAGGGTTTACAATGGATGCTTTCTTAGTTCTTGTGGTTCTTGTTTTTGGAAAGAAAACGAAAGTTCTTCTTTGTTTAAGAATTGAAAAAGAAAAATGAAATAAAAAGAAGATGATGAATCTGTTGGCCCAAGGTTACAAGCACCCAGTTTTATGGTTTTGATGATAACAAAACATATATAGTTATTTGTACAATCAAGTTTAAGTGTTTAAGATTATTTCAGGGCTCTAAGGTTCAAAAAGTTTCTTCCTCTAAAGGAAGGTGATGTAGACTCAAGAAGACTCAAATATGCGATCAGAACTCAATACACTCAAACGATGCAAATGAAAAGGCCCGATTGAAGATCTTATAGTCACCTAGACCCTTATAAGATTTTAGTATGTTAATGATAGAAGTGCTCAAGAAGTTACACACACAAAAACACACGTTTTCAAATATACAAGTTTTGGGTAGTATTAGTTTTGTTACATGCTTGGTATTAATACATTTTTTATAATTTTTCAAATTTTTATATCAAGTTTAGAACATGTATTTTCTCTCATATACTATGCTACATAACCCTTATACTAATAAAAAAATATTTTAAAAATTGTTTAAAGTTCAAAAATTCTGTTTTTACACTATTTCAGGCAAGAACGGTCGACCGACCGGTCGACCGTTGCTATTACAGGCCAAAACGGTCGATCGGCCGGTCGACCAGGCCTTTGGCCAAGGGTGTGCATGTTTTGTACATGTTTATCGGTCGACCGACCGGTCAACTGTCACCTCCTGTGGTCGACCGACCGGTCGACCGACTGCAAGAGCCTTACTCTCTGTTTGTGTCGGTCGACCGGGCCAGTCGACCGACAGTTTAAATTTTTTTTTTTTAAAATTACATGCAGTCGACTGGGCGGTCGACCAGAGCCAACGGCTATTTTCCAAGTGGCTTGCAGGTCGATCGGCCAGTCGACCGGCAGATGTCCAGGTTGGCATAACGGCTACATTTTTAATCTGTTTTGATTTTAATAAGTTCCAACGGTCATTTTTTGTTTCCAAGTGGTCAAACTCACCCCAAATGACCTGACAACACTTATGAATTTTATTCATCCTTTGCCTATAAATAGAGGACGTGGGTTTTGGTTTTCAACAAGAAAAATATTCAAGTTTTCAAGAGTTTTCAAGAAAGAAGTGTTTTATAGCTTTCTATTTCAAAGTTCTTCATTTTTCAAAACTTTTTCAGTTGGTTTTAAGTCTTCTAAAACTCTTCAACTGAATTTCTTCTCTCACTTAGCTTCTTGAGCCTCAATTCATATTCCACTCTATAAGAAGTTGTAAGAAAGTGTTTGTGGTCTTGCTAGATCACCAATTGCCTTGTAATCTATTAGCTTGTGGTTCCTCTGTGTGGAGGATAGAGTTTGTTAGAGTTGGGTACTCCGGTCTTGAGTAGACCAAGTTGTAATCCCTTTGGTGTAAGGTTCCTTTGTGAAAATTTTCTTAGTGGATATAATAGAAATCCTTCATAGCGGTGAAGGCATGGACGTAGAGCAGTGGCTCGAACCTCAAAACAAATTCTCTTGTATTTGCGTTTAATTTTATCTTGCTCCTTATTGCTTTACATTTATATACTTGTGATATTATTTGTCTTGCTTTTCATTATAGCATTCATTCCATCTTCTTGCATTTTCGCTCTATACTCATATCAACAAGGAAGCAATTAAGCACCTCAACTCATCATCTAGAGGAACCAAAGAGGAGAAGTTCTAGAGCCCTTCACCGGGAATTTGGCTTCAAATTCTTATTTTGAGTGATCGCTTGCATAAAACATCTTAACTAGTTTTTAAAGTGCATTTGATTAGCATAACACCTATTCATCCCCCTCTAGGTGTTTTTCAATTGGTATCAGAGCTTTTGTCTCTTATTTTTTGGCTTAACAACCTTAGAGAGATCCTTATTTACTAATCATATTTTTCATATTTCATCCTCATTCACATTAGTAAAGATGGCCGAAGGTATTAAGACCCCACCTAAGTTTGATGGCCTTAACTTTCCCATATGGAAGGTTAAGATGTCCGTGTTTTTGCAATCCTTAGGAAGTCGGGTTACAAAAGCGGTGATTAAACCCTTTAGCGTACCCCTTGGCGATGACGACACTTGGTCCAATATTGCTACGAAAGAGTTTCATGCAAATGCTAGGGCACACTATGCCTTACTTCAAGCTCTAAATATGATGATATTGCTAGAGTCATACATTGCAGATCTACATACGAGATTTAGACTCACCTTTTAGTCACTCGTGAAGGAACATCACAAGTTAAGAGGGAAAAATTGACCTCTTACGTTTCCAATACGAAAACTTTACCATGCAAGAAAATGACACCATTGATGACATGGTATCAAAATTTACAAAAATAATTAACGGCCATGCTTCTTTAGGTGACGGCATCAATAACAATCAAAAGATGAGGAAGATCATTCGTGCTCTCCCAACCTCATGGGAAGTCAAGGCTACAACCTTGAAGGAGCTTAACGATAATGAGGAAATGGAGCTTATTGGTCTTATAGGCAACCTTAAGACCTATGAGATGGAAAGGAAAGCTAGAGAAGAGATGGTTCCTCAAAAGAAGAAAGCAATCACTTTCAAAATCACTTCCACCTTTTCCGACGAAGATGATGAAGAAGAGGATGATGAAGATCTCTCCCTCCTTGTGAAGAATGTTAGAAGAATGTACAACAAAGCATAATTCAACAATACAAGAAGATGGCAAGGAAAGGAAGAAAAGAAGATCATTTGCTTCAATTGCTGGAAGCCGGGCCATATGGTTGCGGAGTATCCGGAGAACAAGAGTAAACCCTCTACCTCCAAGAAGCCCTACAAAAAGAAGGCTCTAATAGCTACATGGGACTCGGAGAGTGAATCCGATGAAGAAGTTGGCACGGCTCATATGTGTTTCATGGCAAATGATAACACAAATAAGGTAACCTCCGAATCATTTCTTGAAGATCGTGAATTAACCATAGATGAATTAGGAGAAACTTTTGAAGAATTATCTCACAATTATGATTTTCTTAAAAAGAAATATTTAAAAATGAAAAAGGAAAATGAAACTCTCAATAACAAAATTATCATACTCACAAAAGAAAAGGACGATTTGTTTTTAACTCTCACATCTACTCAAAAAGATTTTGATGCTTATAAGATTTCATGTGAAGCTAAATTTTCACTAATAGATAAATATGAGATTTCTATCCTAAAGAATAAAATTAACTCTTTAGGAGAAGTATTAAAAAAATGTGAATTTGACAAATCTAGATTGGAGGCTTTGTTTCCTAAGAAACATACTCCAAAGAAACAAACTCATGCTCCACACACCCATACTTATAAGTCACAACATTTGCACGCACATCATGCTAAATACACAATACAAACCAAACATGTTCACACTCCATACACTCATCATGCCTTCATTTATAGTAAAATTTATGCATGTACTTATTGTGGACAAAAAGGTCACTTGGCTAAATTATAGAATAAATGCCTCAAATAATCATATTTGGATTCGTAATGCTAACATTAAAGGACCCAAGAAAATTTTGGTACCAAACTCAACAAATATATTACATGATGTAGGTACACTCCAAAACTCAAAGACGTAGGGAGCGGTGGTATCTTGATAGTGGTTGCTCAAGACAGGGGATATCAATAACTTTGCAACCCTATCAAGATATCATGAAGGTGACACCGTCACCTTGGGAGATAACTCCAAAGGAAAGATTGTTGGTATAGGTAACATTAAACTTGGTTCATCTTCATTGATAGAAAATGTTGTTTTAGTTGATGGCCTCAAGCATAATCTCTTGAGTGTTAGTCAACTTTGTGATAAAAGTTTTAAAGTGATTTTTGATGACTTAGCTTGCAATGTATTTGATAGACAAACTAATGCATGTATACTTTCCGGATTTCGCGAAAACAATGTATACATGACTGATATGTCTAATTTATAATGCAATGCCATATGTTTGAATGCCTTCAATAAAGACTCTTGGTTATGGCATAGGAGACTAGGCTATATTTCTTTTGACCATCTATCTAGAATCAACAACAAGGAAGTGGTGAAAGGTATTCCTTTTTTGAAATTTGAAAAGGACCGTATTTGTGATGCATGCCAACGTTGGAAACAAACCAAGTCCTCTTTCAAATCCATCAAGGATATCATGACATCAAGACCTTTGGAGTTAATTCATATGAATTTATTTGGTCCTACTAAAATCAAAAGTCTAAGTGGGAATTGTTTTGCTTTTGTATTGGTTGATGATTTTACTCATTTTACTTGGGTTTTCTTTTTAGAACATAAAAAATGAAGTCTTTTTATATTTTCAAATGTTTAGGAAAAGAGTTGAAAAGGAAAAAGATTTTCCAATTTACGCATAAGGAGTGATAGAGGTGGTGAATTCATTAACCATTCCTTCATCACCTATTGCGAGGAACATGAAATTAAACATGAATTATTTTGTCCTAGAACTCCACAAAAATAGAGTAGCTGAGAGGAAAAATCGAACGCTACAAGAAATGGTTAGGAGTATGACAAATGAATACGGTCTCCCTCAATACCTATGGACCAAGGCCGTAAACATATCATGTTACATATCAAATAGGATTTATTTTTACAAAAACACTTCTAAAACTTCTTTTAAAATTTACTATTCAAGAAAACCAAATGTTTCTTATTTTAAAGTTTTTGGTTGTAAATGTTTTATTTTAAATACTAAAGATAATTTAGGCAAGTTTGATGCAAAATCTTATGAAGCTATTTTTGTTGGATATTCTAACACTAATAAAGCATATAGAGTGTAAAGTTTGAGGAATCTAATGTTTTATGGAGAATGTTGTAGAATTAGATTTCTCAGGTGAAGACATGGAGAGGAAAACCATGAAGGACTCACCTGTAAATCACCTAGAGGGGGGGTGAATAAGTGATGGCTAATCTAATGGTCACTTAATGCCAAATAATACGGAAGCTAAAAACAATTATGACCTAAACTAAACTCTTACACTAAATACCACGTATAACACAAGAGTGTTGCCGAATTTCCCGTGAAGGGCTCTGGACAAACTCCTCTAGATTCCCCTTGATAAGGGTTGAGGTGCCGCGTTGGCTCTCTTGGTTAAATACAAGTGCTAGCAAACAACCCAAGCATATATATATCAAATAAGCACACAATATATATCAAGCAAGTAAAGATAAACACAATAGAAGTATGCAAGATATAAATAAGAGACAAAGAGAGAGAGAGAGAGAGAGTGAGCAATCGCAAACACAAGGGATTTGTTTCGAGGTTCGAGTACACTTGCTTTACATCCCCGCCTTCGACACACGAAGGATTTCCACTATGCTTTATCCCAATAGATCTCTCCTTGGTGCCGCAACACCTACAATCCCTCAGACTCCCTAGTCCCGTACAGACGCAAGCCCTACAAGCTTGCCGAGGCCGCACTTCAAACCAAGAGTTCACAACCGAACTCTAAACCACCGCGAGCACACTTGCCCGCCTCCTCAAAGTACAAAGAAAAGATCTTTGGTGATCACAACACTTTGATCACCTAAAAACACTCTCACTACAACACTCCTATAGAATGAATAATCAATGGACGCTCAAGTGTTTGTGTGAGAAAAATAAGGAAGAGAATGGTGGAGGAAAACTCAAAGAATCTCTTTTAACACTCTTGATAAAAACTTCCCTTTTGATTGGAAGTATTAGCTCTCAATTTAGTGGAGAAAACTCTTTTAAACAAGTGGGAAAAACTGGCTCAAAGTCCACTAGAAATCTTGGTGAAAAACAATGCCCAAACCCCCAAATTTATAGGGCTAGAAAAACTAGCCGTTGGGGTTCTGTCAGGCCTGACGATCGGCCGTCCGGCCGACCGGCCAACGGTCATATTTCAGACCGTTTGAGCCATCGGTCGACCGGGCGGTCGACCGAGCCAGGATACAGAGAGCAATCTCTCTGTGTGGTCAGCCGCCCGGCCGTCTGGGGCCTTTCCAGAGAGCAGAGCTCTCTGGACGGTCGACCGGGTCGGTCGGCCGGCCATCCTGCAGAACTGGCGTGCACGTCTGTGCACGTCGGTCGATTGAGTCGGTCGACCGACTTCAGCCCTAGTCGACTTGGTCGGTCGACTAGTCGACTTGCTGAAGCCAGGAACAGAAAATCTAGGGGTTAAAACTTGATCTTTTTAGCTCACTTAAAATCCCATAAAATACTGAAAAATATACAAAAATAGTTTTACCAATATACTTTGATAAACAAACATGCTTGCACAAAATCAAGGCATGTTATAAAAGATTGGACTATTTTTCTAATATGGAAATATTGGCTCAATTGAAAACTTGTATTTTTCTAAAACTTATTTTTTCCAAAACTTGTTTTCCAAACTTCACCAAATACAAAAACAAGATATTTTGAATTCATTAAAGCATAGTGTGTATGGATATGATCCACTATACAAATAAGATATCTATGTTTTTGACATTTAAGTATTAAACATGATTTTGGTTTCAAAAGACATGTACATGAGAAACACCAAAAACCAAAATAGTATTTTTCAAAATGAAAGTCTTTTTTAAATCTGAAAATTCTTTTATGAAAAGACAACTAAATCAAGAGTGTGTGTGTGATATATACTTGAGCAATCCACCAACTATTCTATCCTTTACATTTTATCTAAAAACAAAATCTTATACCTAGACACAAGTCTTCATCTTCTTGAAGTCTTCACTTGAAGCCTTCTCATCTTCTAGACTTGGTCCAAACACGATCCAACGAGCTTAACTCTTGATGTGGTCTTGATGCATAGGCTCGTGAATCAACCGGTGCTAGCTCCAAAACTTGACTTTAAATCCTTTGTTGAAGCTCCACACCTACTAAGATCTTGATCACAAATCTATCACTAATTAAACACAAGATCATTAGTACTATAACTACATGAGTTGATCATCATCAAAACTAGAGTGATGGGCCTTTGGGCCAACAATCTCCCCCTTTCTGATGATGATAAAACTCATGAGTTATATATGCATGGATTAAAGTAAAGCCTCAAGGAAGCTCCCCCTTAAGTCATGCATAGACATAAATAATAAGATATGGCAATGAAGCACATAAACATGTATGCAAATGAATGGAGATAAAACAAATCAAATCTTTTTCTCCTATTTGCAAAACAAAACATATATGCATAAACATAAATCTTTCTCAAACATGCATATAAACCCAAATACTTCTCCCCCTTTTTGTCACTCATCAACAAAGGGGTTAAAGTAAACCAAAACAAATTTCTTCCCCTTTTTGTCCTAAACAAAGAATCAATAAAGGGGTAAACATAAATCAATCAATAAAGATTTATATGCAATATACATTCATGAAGAGGAAGACGCTAAGTTAACTTCCCTACATACATGCATTACATGAAGAAAGGATGACAAGCCCTAATTCACATAACACATAGTATGTAATGCATAAGAGGAGATGTGAAGCTCCCCCTACACACGTATATCATATAAAGAAGAGTTGTCAAGCTCCTCAATATATAATATACTCAACATGAATCTATATGTAGAAGAGATGTTAAGCTTTCCTTGCATATAGGAAATACAAATCAAACATTTTGAGTTTTTCTTTATTAAAACAAATTTTTTTTGAACTTTTCTCAAGAAACAAATTTTGAGATATCAAATAAACATAATTTTTAATTTTGATACCAATTGAAAGTAGCAATTGAAAGTATGTAATATCAAATAAACATTGCAAAATCTTTAATTTTTCTTAAGGTAAAACATTTTGATATCAATTGTAAATTTATAACAAATGAAATTGAAACATATTGATACCAATTTTAAATAATGCTTAAGCTTAAAATATCAATTGAGATACCAATTGAAAATAAAGTTTTTTTTTAAAAAAAAAACAAGCTTAGCATAAACATTGTGCTTTAAGAATGTAAATCGATTTTAACTAAGCACAAATATCACATATATGTATGAAAAGAGAATACCAATAGAAATTGATATAATTTGAATTTGAAAGCATACATACATATAATCAAGATATGAGTATATACAAAAAATAATCATATTGATACCAATTAAAAGGATCCAATGATACCAATTGGCACAAAGTAAGATCAAGTGTATATCTCATAGAAGAATAAGTAACTAGTTTAAATTAATTTTTGAAAAACTAGTTAAAGATCCTTCAAAAACATGAAATCAAACCATATGTTTTTCATGAATCATACCAAATACACAAATATGACACTCAAGATCTATAAAGCTCATAAAAAGATGTACATGAAACAAAGTCATGACAAAATGAATAAAATGTGAGTGTACAAGTATCATGTAATAAGCATTTTCATGAAAATAGTCTATGAAGCTCAATCAAACATGAATATCATTTTTTTATTAAGACATGAAATTTTATTTTCATTAAAACAAATCATGAAAATTCATTACAAACAAATTTCTAGGTATATGTATGATTTATCCAATCCTAACAATACACATACATATCCCAAACATAAAAGAGACTATTAAAGGTATTTGCATGAAGGCAAGAGACTCATGGGTATACATGTATATTTATTAGATTTGAATAAAAATTGCATATACATGAAGTAAAACATGAAAATAGGCAAAACAAGTATAAATGAGAGAATCATCAAAACTAGACTATACATGTACATATAGTGGGTACAAATGTGCATGAAGTGCAAACATATATGAATCAATTTGTTCTCACTATTTGTATATGTATACATGCAAGTTTTGATAAAATCTACATTTAACCTAGTTTATACCACATGAAGCATAAAAAAATATAAAACATGAACATGCTATATGATATTATGAAATAAAAAGCATGTAAATAAATTAAGAGTTTAGAAATAGTTACTGATTGTTATACATATTTGCATATTTTACCGCTTCCATACCATGCATATTATAAATAAAAAATATGATTTTTGATCATCTTCTCTCTATTTTTGCAGGTCCACATCTGAAAAGAGAAAAGACCCAAAATCTCTTTAATTAGCAATAATTAAAGAGATTAATTCAAAGCCCAAAAGAGCCCAAGTTTGAATCCAGAATCAGGAGAGATCTTCGCGCTAACTCAAGATTTCAGAAGGTCCACGTGGCTAACAAACTTGTAACAACTTCACAACAGAAAGCTGTTAGCCAACAGACTTCAAACGGCCGCGCCTTGCCGCGCCTATGCGGCAGATCTGGGGCCGTTGAGCCCCAGATTCTGCCAGCTGTCTCATCTTCTGGAGCCTTCTCTCTGAGGTTATAAATACAGGACCAGGGCTTTCGCAAAAGAGTGAGAAAGTGGAGGAGAGATGATAGGATAAAGCTTTTTAATTTTGTATTTTTTCTCTAGGATTTAGTTCTTTAGATCTCCTTCTTCCTCCCTAGAAATTCTGCAAAAGAGAGTTGTAAGAGAGAGAAAGCTTGTGTACACCAAGGAGTGACAACTTGTGAAGTAAGGATTGATCCATTCTCTTCTTCTCTACTTGAGCATTTTCTAGTATTACTTGCTTCTTTAATTCTATCTTTACTTTACTTGCACTTTTATTCATGCTTTGCTTTTCTTTTGTAATGGCTAGTAGCTAATTTTTCTACCATGAACTAGCTAACAACTTACCTTGCTAACTACTAACTCATGGGTGATTGCTATCTTTAATCTTGCAAGTTGTATGGTTTTCTCTAGGATAAAGCTTTGTAATTTTGTATTTTTTTCTCTAGGATTTAGTTCTTTAGATCTCCTTCTTCCTCCCTAGAAATCCTGCAAAAGAGAGTTGTAAGAGAGAGAAAGCTTGTGTACACCAAGGAGTGACAACTTGTGAAGCAAGGATTGATCCATTCTCTTCTTCTCTACTTGAGCATTTTCTAGTATTACTTGCTTTCTTTAATTCTAGCTTTACTTTACTTGCACTTTTATTCATGCTTTGCTTTTCTTTTGTAATGGCTAGTAGCTAATTTTTCTACCATGAACTAGCTAACAACTTACCTTGCTAACTACTAACTCATGGGTGATTGCTATCTTTAATCTTGCAAGTTGTATGGTTTTCTCTTCTCCGATGGGTTATTTTCATTTCTTGGCAAGTTATTGTTGTAATTCTCCATATGATTCATGTGTGCCTCATTTAGAGCCTTGTCTATGAACAAGTGCCTTGATGGAACATGGAGATGGATCACCAAACATATGTTATTTGTTGTACAACTTCATTACTTCCATTATTGAATATTGTATCTTCTTCCTTAGCATCCCTTGTGTGTCACTCTTTTGATTCCATTATTGAAAGTCTAACTTGTAGGCCAATGACATCTATGAGGCTACGAGACAAGTCCAAGAATGATCCCCCGTCATCCAAGTGGGAAAGTAATTAGACCATCACGCAAGACAAATCTATGCCGATGAATCAACATGAGGCACGCATCACCATCACGGAGTTTAGTAAGTCTTTAGCAAGGTAGTAAGGTTAGCTAGTCATGGTTTTCTCCATCTTAAAAGTCTTCTTCAAAGTTTTCTTTCTTTTAGTTGTAATTCCAAAGCCAATCTTCTTTTGATTTCTTTTCCTTTTATTTCCATCATGCACAAAGCCACCGGTTCTTTCATTTCTTTTTCCACAATTCTTTTATTCTTTTAAAACAAAGAAGAATCTTCATTTTATATCTTCACTACCAACCGTAACGCTTCCATCGCAAGCTCTCCCTGAGAATCGACTCGGTATAGCCCATGCTATAACGGAGATTGGAAAGGATACAATAACCATTTGAAATACATTTGTGGAATGATCAAGCACTAAGGTTGATTCTAAACCTTATCTCTTTTACATAATACTTGTGCAATCTATTACACTATCCCTTTTCCTAATCAAATTTTTGGCTCCGTTGCCGGGGAGAGCAATGGTTTTTGGTTTAAAGTGAAGAACTAAACGAATCTTCTTCTCTGTTGCAGGTTACAGGTTGAAGAAACAGGAAAATTTGCATTGCAGAAACATATAAGTGGACCTGGGCCTCTGCTCTCGAAAGCAGAGACCAGGATCCCTCTGAATTGCCGTAAATTCTGGGTTTTTGCCGCAGAATTGCGGCAAGGAGGAGTTGACTTCTGACCAGTTTTCTGCAGGGCTTGCTTCTCTGCAAAATACATCTTCTGCAATACTTAATTTCCTGTCTGCTTCACCTTATATCTGCTAATAATCAACAGTAAAAAATTGGTTGTTAACGTTAAAAATTGTTTAGACATTTGCATCTCTAGGCACGTGTCTTTCAATTCATTTACTTTTACTGTTGAAGAGTGCTGGAGGCAAGGTACGTACGCATTGCATATAGACTAGGACTCACTCTTTGTTTGATTTAATTAAGCTTTGAGTGAACCTTGTTTGTTATATTGTACACTTGCACAAATCAATTCTAAGGGCATTACCCATAAAAAGATAAGGTGGGGATTTTATCACCCTTTCCTTAGCCCACAAATCATTTTCCCAAGCACTCACAATCCTAAGCTTCTAAATAAAAATTTGCTAGACGTTGGCCCTAGGGACATCTCGGACTCACTTAGGAGATTATCCTAAGGGGGAAAAGTGTTGGAAATTGACTTTTGTAAAATCAGTGTCTAGGAAAGGGATTGAGGGCCGAAAGCCCGAAGGTTGCTGGTTACTTAATTAAGGAACGTCTCTGACGGAAAACCTCCCACCAACCTTGCCCTTCCCTGGCTGATTAGCTTATAGTCAAAGTCTACACTAAACCTCCTGTGGACGATCTAATCAGTTAGGAGTCGTCTAGGTCCAGGAATCCTAGAAGCTTGGATTGATTTTTCTTTTTAATTGTTTGTTATTTTCTCTTTTTCGCTGGTGTGATCGGTGCACGTTGTTTGTGATTGTATATGCAAGAGTGGTTCCGTGATTCAGAATCTGCAAGACTTGTTAGACTTTCTACACTTGCACTTACACAACCACTTGACATTATGAAAAACAACGTCTCACTTCAAGATCGATTTTATCCGATTCGCACCTCCCTTCCATCTTGCATTCTTCTCCCCGAATCTAATGGAAATCACTTCGAGCTGAAACCACAATTCATTAATACACTTCCCCGATTTCATGGTCTTGAGTCTGAGGACGCGTACCTCTTTATTCGTGAGTTTGAAGAGGTATGCCAAATGATGAGAATTTCCCAACTGACTAAGGATGCTGTTAGGTTACGGTTTATACCGTTTGCACTGAAGGATTTAGCTAAGAAATGGCTTTACAATCTTCCCGTCAGTTCCATATCTTCATGGGAGGATTTTGTAAAAGTCTTTTTTAAGAAATTCTATCCTATCCACAAAACAGCCCTCATGAGGAAGAATATCATGCAATTCAAGCAGGAACCTAATGAACCTTTCTGGAAGTATCTTGAGCGTTTCAAAGACCTTCCAGCCTTATGTCCTCATCACGGCATAGAGAAATGGCGTCTGTGCCAGATTATCTATGACGGTCTAGATTACCAAACGAAAACCCTCCTTGAATCCATGTGCCAAGGGGAATTTTTGAAGAAAGATGAGCATCAAGGGTGGGATCTCTTTGAAACCCTAGCTGAGAAAACCATTCAGTGGGAGTCATGTCCTGATAAACCCACTCTCACCACTTCCAGAACTGGTACGCACTCCATAGAATCCTCTATAGCTGCAGAAGCCAAGATCACACAATTACTGAAGAGGATAGAACTGCTTGAGTTAAAGGGAAATTCTGTTGTCAATCAGGTCAACCCATTACCTGTCATCAAACGGGTTGCACCTACTGTCATGACCTTAACCATGTCTTTGAGGAGTGTCCTTTGTATCAGCCCCAATCTTATCAGGAGAACATGAATGCAGCTTTTACCAGACCCCCATACTCCAACACTTACAATTCAGGATGGCAGAACCATCCAAATTTTTCATGGAGTCAGTCTGGTCCTGAGCATCATAAACCACCACTTCCACATCCATATAATGCTCAGTCTCACCCATCCAATTTCAATCATAATGCACCAAATTTTCGTCCATCTCAAGGTCCACCACAATCACAATTTTATCCAAACCCCCAACACTCACAATTCCAGCCTCCGTATTATCAACATCCACCCCAGAATAATTCAGAAATATCAGAGTTGAGGAAAATGCTAGAAACCTTTACAAAGAACCATCAGCAGGAGATGAATAAAGTTCAGGTCCAGATCAGGCAATTAGCTGAGAGATAAATGGAATGTTCCCAAGCCAGCCATTGCCAAATCCCAAACATCACTTCCCTTTGAATGAAGTGGAAGATTCAGGACCCAGTCAATGTCATGCTATTCATACCCTGAGATCTGGAAAACAAGTAGACAATAAGGTTTCTAGTCAACCATCTCATCCAGCACCAAAGCCAACACCTCCTGTCCCAATGCAACCAACTTCTGACAAACCATCTTCTAGTACAGAGCCATCCACTTCAAAAGCCAAGGGTAAAGAAAAGGTAGATGAGCAACCCTATAAGCCTGTTGTACCATTTCCAAATAGGCTTAAGAATCCCAAGACAAATGCTCACATGGAGAAGATAAAAGAAATGTTCAATAAGGTCCAAATCAATGTCCCTCTTCTTGATGCCATACAACAAGTGCCATCATATGCTAAATTCTTAAAGGAAATGTGCATCAAGAAGAGGAAAACACAAGTCCCTAAAAAGTCTTCCTAGCATCATCCATCAACGAGCTGCTCAATGGTTCAATTCCTGTTAAATACAAAGACCCAGGGAGCCCCACCATTTCATGCATCATAGGACAGACTACCATTAATAGAGCACTTCTTGATTTGGGGGCCAGCATCAATCTCCTGCCTTTCTCTGTGTACCAACAATTAGGGTTAGGTGATCTCGTCCTACCCAAATGACTATCCAATTGGCTGATCGCTCTGTCACTAGACCCCAGGGGAAATTCACGATGTCCTTGTCAAAGTTGGGGAATTCATTTATCCTGTTGACTTTGTAGTCCTTGAAACAAAACCTGTGTCAAATTCCAATCAAAGGGCTCAAATTCCTGTCATTTTGGGACGACCATTCCTGGCTACTGCAAATGCCATCATTAATTGCCGGAATGGATCAATGAGGTTAACCTTTGGTAACATGACTCATGAACACAACGTCTTCCACACACAACCTCGTAAACAAAAGATCAAACATTTGAGGTTAGCTTCATTAGTAACAATTGTGAGGAAGAAGGTGAAGATCCAAACGATGAGTCACAATCTGGTGATTCTCTTATCCGAGTACCCTTTCAAAAGGGGAAAGTTGATTTGGATATTTTAACTTTCACAGAGCCAACTCTGACTGTATCTGAACCTCCGATTGATATATCCTTTGAAGACCTGTTTACTGATGAGATCATGTGTCTAGATGAGTCCACTCAGGGTAGGTTAGCTGATTGTACACTTTTGAAAGAGGATGTTGACATGAGTTTCGAAGAATTATTTGAGATGAGCTTGAATTTCTGAATAATGGACAAAAGATGTGCTGAATAAAAAAGGTGGTGAGGAGGAATTCTTGAGTGAACAAAATGGTGATATATGGATGGACAATAATGAATTGAAACTGGAAATGCCGAGGGTTAAGATTATAATGCTACACGTTTCTCAATTAAACCCGCGAAAGAGAACACACTGGAATGACGGGAAACGGGCCAGAGGGAAACGGCCAAAAGATACCCTAGGCAGTGAACCCACTTGTACATAATCTTTGTAAATATTTTTTCTTTCTTTTTATAATTTTGTAAATAAATAATAATAATAAAAATAAAAAATAAAAAAGATTAGGGATTTCTAACAAGAGTTCCACCAAATTTGAAGTTCCTAGGTTTCTTCAAAACTCTTTCTTTCAAAAATCCAAAGTCCTAGGTCACTACAACTTCCCAAGAGTCAAACTCTCTTTTCAAAACTACAAATTTCAAAGTTGGTAAAATTCCTTTTGACCTAGGAATAGAAGTGGAAATCTCTTGGTTTTTCCCTCCTATAAATACTTACTCTGCCCGACCCTTCTCCCTCACAAGAAAAAATCATCTCAGATTTACAACTCTCTTCCCGAGCGCCGCACTCTGTAACTTTTCCTCTCCTCAGATCTCTTCGTTGCGCCGCGTTCCTGCGATTTTTGCCGAGATTCTGCGGCTTTTCTGAAGCTTCCTGGGTGCCGTCAAGTTCTGCACCAGTCGATCTCACGCACTTCCAGCCGATCTGGTGCTACATCTTCATTCAGACTCTCCTGTACCCACTGCAGCGATCGAACTTTTTCCCCCCACGAATTCCGGGGCCGGTTCGAATTCAGATCTCTTCTTTTTATTGCTTTGTTTTTAATTCATATCATGGCACCATCTATTTTCATTGAGAAAGACTTTGGAAAACTATTGAGTGATGCAAATGGATATGGGTATGTGTTTCTAGAGAGAATTAGGGCTTAGAATTGGTATACGTTAGTGTATGACAACTCTGAGACTGATGCCTTTTATTGTCCCGAATTGATGACAATGTTTTACACTCACATTGACCAAGCATCGATTGATCCACAAACGTATCAGTTTACTGTACACATGCCCACAGGAGACTTACTTGTCACGCTTCCTCTTCTTGAGGAAGTTACTACTGTTCTAACCATCACACAACACAGCGAGCCTCTCCCATTGATTGAGTATATGACTGTTATGGGGGCTCGTTATACTGAGCAGGATCGTGGGCTGAAGGCTAGCACCACGTTTAGAAATATTCACTGCGTTGAACGTTGGATCCAACGCAACATTTTAGGGCTAGACCACACCTCCACATTTAACAGACCTGTGTTACAAATTATACAAGATTTAATGACTCGTCAACACACAGTTTGTTTGAATAAGGTCATCTTCCACACACTCATAGCCAATTCCTCACGCACTAGGGGTGCCAAATACTCCCATCCTATCTTGATTACACGTCTATGTAGGACTTTCCTACCAGACGATGTCTTTGATTCATTCAACCGAGTGTTTGTTGCACCTGAGAGACCTACCAGTTCGTATAATAGTTGTTTGCACGCGGTCTGGACTCCTACTGTCCATCCTGAGGATGTACCGGTAGAGTCCTCCTCTGAGGAGAGTCTTGAGGAAGAAGATGAACCTGAGTTTTGGAGGCATGATCCCCCAGCAGAGTCACGAGCTTTCATGTCTTCCATCTGGAAGGGCATGAAGAAATCTTTAGGGGACAAGTGAGGCTGAGGAAGAAGGTAGAGGAGCAATCCTCTCGGTTAGATAGTATGGAGGCAGCGTTGAGGAGATCACAGTCAGCTGGACCTAGCACCACTGCGGGTCCAAAGCGACGGAGGGAGTAGTGTTGTACCTTTTACTTATTTCATGCATCTTTTTATCTTGCATACATTGGGGACAATGCATGAGATAGGTATGGGGGGTAGCTTCTAACATAGGATTTTTCATTTTCTTTTTAGGTCTTTTATTTTCTTTTAGATTTTACGTTTCTTATAGATTTTCTACTTTCTTTTAGATTTTATTTTTTCTTTTAGAAAATAAAAAATAAAAAAAAGATAAAAAAAAGAAGGAAATTCTTGATCCATGTTTAAAGAATCAAACTTGAAATTTAGGGATTAAGGAAGCTCTTAACTAAGATTTCTAATTATAAGTTGAAAAGAGGAATTTTGTTAGATTTTTAGGTTAAGTAATAAAGGATTAGAAAAATTACTAGATTTTAATTCTTTCTTTAGGATATATACATTAAACATATTGAAGGATTAATCAAGGACTTTGTGATTTTATTTACATATATATATAATAAAAAAAATATATAAAAGAAAAAAAATATGTACATAAATAAATAATAAATACTTAGCTACTGATTAAGCTGGTTAGTCGTGCCTCAAGAAGCATTGCCGATCACGCCTAAAGGTGGTTAAGTCCTTAAATTCCTTCGTGGCCTAGTTTACTTGAGTCATCGAACCCGAGGGATGTTTTCTCATCTGGTGCCCTAAGACCATCTGGTTTGGGAGTCATCGGTAAGAGACTCGCTACAAGGGTAAACTAGAAAGCCTAAGGATGCTAAGGAAATGTAAATAAATAAAAATTGTATATATATAAAAAAAAAGAAAAAAAGAAAAAAAATATTATATATATTAGTAAATAAATGAACTTAGTCTAAGAAAGATCCTTCATATTTATAGATGTATATATCCTAGGATTGATGCAAAATCCGGTTTTTGATCTTTTCCCTAAAATCTTAACCTAAATTGAAAACAAAACTCTAAATAGATACTTATAAGAGGAATGACAAGTTTAGGGTAACCTGAAACCTAAAGCTCAAGTTAGAATCTTTAAAACATGGATCAAAAATTTTCACTAACCCTTTTATTTTTCTTTATGGATTTTGTGGGTGCAATCCGCTGAAAACCCTCAGGAGACAACACTCCTCCTCTAGGGTAACCTAGAGGTTTAACGGCTTGTTGCACATGCTCAGTGCAATCGTGTCACCTACGAAAGTGGTGTAATAAACTAGTTAGGATTTTTCTTTCTTTTTCTTCCTTTTTGCTCGAGGACGAGCAAAAGCAAGGTATGGGGGTGTGATTGTTATACATATTTGCATATTTTACCGCTTCCATACCATGCATATTATAAATAAAAAATATGATTTTTGATCATCTTCTCTCTATTTTTGCAGGTCCACATCTAAAAAGAGAAAAGGCCCAAAATCTCTTTAATTAGCAATAATTAAAGAGATTAATTCAAAGCCTAAAAGAGCCCAAGTTTGAATCCAGAATCAGGAGAGATCTTCGCGCTAACTCAAGATTCCAGAAGGTCCACGTGGCTAACAAACTTGTAACAACTTCACAACAGAAAGCTGTTAGCCAACAGACTTCAAACGGCCGCGCCTTGCCGCGCCTATGCGGCAGATCTGGGGCCGTTGAGCCCCAGATTCTGCCAGCTATCTCATCTTCTGGAGCCTTCTCTCTGAGGTTATAAAATACAGGACCAGGGCTTTCGCAAAAGAGTGAGAAAGTGGAGGAGAGATGATAGGATAAAGCTTTGTAATTTTGTTATTTTTCTCTAGGATTTAGTTCTTTAGATCTCCTTCTTCCTCCCTAGAAATTCTGCAAAAGAGAGTTGTAAGAGAGAGAAAGCTTGTGTACACCAAGGAGTGACAACTTGTGAAACAAGGATTGATCCATTCTCTTCTTCTCTACTTGAGCATTTTCTAGTATTACTTGCTTTCTTTAATTCTAGCTTTACTTTACTTGCACTTTTATTCATGCTTTCCTTTTCTTTTGTAATGGCTAGTAGCTAATTTTTCTACCATGAACTAGCTAACAACTTACCTTGCTAACTACTAACTCATGGGTGATTGCTATCTTTAATCTTGCAAGTTGTATGGTTTTCTCTTCTCCGATGGGTTATTTTCATTTCTTGGCAAGTTCTTGTTGTAATTCTCCATATGATTCATGTGTGCCTCATTTAGAGCCTTGTCTATGAACAAGTGCCTTGATGGAACATGGAGATGGATCACCAAATGTAACGCCCCGATCCTGCGGGTACGGAGACGTTACTGCAACGTATATACGCAGGTCAGAAATACCCTCACGCATATACGCTAAGCATCAGTACAGGCAAGAATCAGAGTACGGAAACAAGTGGTGCATTATACATTCCAACACATGAGTACAATTACAAGTTATCACCAGAGGTGATCCAATATTACATGAATATTACATCACTGATATGCGCAATTGCGAGATTACAAAGAGATGTACAAGTATGAATAGTACATAGACAGGCTCAGAGTCATAACAGAAAAACTCTAAAGCCGAACAAGGGGGCCTAGAAGGATAGAGCTTCAGATGGTCTGCTGGAGATCCACGCTACCACTGCGCCACTCTGATCAGCAATTGGGAGAATCCACACGCTCCAAGCTCCATGACCTGGACATGAGAATCCAGGGGAGTCAGATGAAACTCCCCAGGCGAGTGGTGATACGAATGCCAAGTGACGAGCATAGGTAAGCATGCAGGAGCAAGTAGATATAAAACAAGTGATATCAAGTAGGAACTACTCATGATATGATAAGATAAGAGGAGGTAAAGAGATGAGAAGTAAAGTAGATAGGGCAACACCAGTTATCTCCTAAGCTAACATAAAACCGATAAAACCGAATAAAACCGATTACGAGCAAATCCGATTGTACAGGTTTAGGCCACGGCTCCATGAGATTAGTACCTCGAAGGAATAATCCAAACAAGGAAACCCTCATCTATATACCTTTATCCCATGTTACCGTAATCCAAGCACATACAACCTGAGTTACAAAACGGCACAGCAAATTGTATATTAGCATCTTATTATAATTGGAGCCGTCTAAGTTCCAGGCTTCAGTATGTGTCCCATTCCATATACTTCCACTCACAACTTATATAGCAAGTTATTTGAAAACTGATAAAGATCGATGAATCATGTTTCGGATGGGCCCCGTACATGCCCGGGACAACGGTTCAGGAGTATCCGGTGCTGAGCCGGAACGTACCGCTAGGTACCGGGACTTATTTACGCCCGAACAGGAATAGAGTATCGCAGATCCCATAGAAATAGGCCTAGGGCGTGTGCATACCCGGCAGGAATAAACAGGAGTAGGGGTGCCAGCACACCCCACGGAATCCCTGGTGGCCGCCAGGTGATCCCTCAAGTATGTGGCCACGCGCGGCTCGATAAGACCACCATAAACATGATTAATCAGGGCCCATCAGTTTCCCCCAAACCGGGTGCAAGTTGTCTTATTAGAATTTAATATGTGATTATCAATTTACGGGAATAGCAGGTACAAGACATGATCAGGAGTTCAGGAGTACATGAGTACTATAAATTCAGGTCACTGTATATGTAATACAGGATAACAAGTATAAGATTCAAGTCACTGCATGTAATGCAGGATAACAAGTATAGTATTCCCGTAAATGTGATAATCACAGGTCAAGTATTAATATTTCAAGAGGCAAGTGATAAGTCATGTTATAATCAAAGCAAATGTTAAGTAACAAGTCGGGTGTCAGGTGATGGCACAACAGTTGACAAGTGATATAGACGGTGTCAGGTATTAGCAATGAAGATGATAAGTGTCAAGTAAAAGCATGTCCAGTATTAATATATCAAGTGCGTACTTTGTCAAGTGATAGAATAATAGTTGAACACAATCAAAGAAAGTGTTAGTTCCTAACAGCATAAATCATGAATAATACAAGTCGACCAGATGAAATGGAAAGCTAAGAGGAAAGTGAGAACACTCGCCTAAGTCTCGAAAATATAGTGAAATCCCGATCACCGGAATCCAAGAAATTAACGCGTCAACGCGTTAGGGAGAAAGTGATAGAGAGAGGGAAAATCAAGAGAGAGAAAGGGAATGAGGGAGAGGAGAGAGAAAGAGAGAAAGGAGGGAAACGCGGAGAGAGAGACGCAAGAGAGAGAGGGTAGAGACGCAGGAAAGAGAGAGGAGGAAATCAAGAGAGAGAAAGGAAAGAGAGGGAGGAGAGAGAACATGAGAGCTAGAGAGAAGTCCATGGAGAGAAAGAGAGTGCATGAAGAGAGATTGGTGCACAGGGAGACGCGGGTTTGAGAGTGAGACGCGGGGATTGCGGGAAAATGGGCAGACGCAGGAAATAAGCAGACGCGGGAAAATAGGCAGATGCGGGAAAATAGCAGACGCGGGAGTCGCGTCGCATGGATGCCACAACGCGAGGTTCGAGACCTGCGTTCAAGTCAGGACGTGAAGAGAACGCGGACGCGAGTATAAACTCTGCGTCACGACAAAATGAATAGAACACCGACGCGGGCATGGGATCCGCGTTGTGTCGATGCAAGAACGCGAAGGTCGTGTTAAGGAATTGCTTGGACGCAGGAGGAAAAATCCGCGTCTAACAATCAACAGATAGAAAGAGAGAGACAGGGAAAAGGTAATCTCTTTGGTGGTGGTGTCGTTGCAATTGTCACCGAAATGATTACCGGAATAATCGTAAACGATTACCGGAATAATCACCAGAGATATTACCGACGAAGAAGAACTCGGCCCCAATCCAAATGAGGTGGCCGGAGACGGCCGGAATCCGATAGCTCAAGCCCAAACCCAAGCATCTTGTGGTGCAAGTATAGTTCAAAATCAAAAGTTGGAGTTTTGGAAACGAAGCTTCGAAGAGCGAAGCTATAGGTCATCGGAAAGAGCACGATGCGGGGATGAAGGTGGCATGATCGTTGGTGGCCAAGGTGGTGTATATGGTGGTGGAGAGGGTGGTGAAGTTGGTGGTGAGAATGGGTTGTTTGGTAGAAAAGAAGAGGAAGAAGAAGGTGGAGGAGATGGTGGTATGGTTGTTGTTGTTGTAGAAATGAAGGAGGAGATGGAGGAGGTGGAGGTGGTGTTGTTGGTGGTAAAAATGGAGGTGGAGGAGGTGGAGAATGGATGGCCCAAGGAAGCACCATGGCTGCGTTTTGCAGCCATGCTCTCTGTTGGCTGTAAATGGAAAAGGAAGAAGGAAAAAGTGAAAGAGAGAGAGAAAGAAGGGTGGGTATGTATATATATAAAGGAGGGTGTATATATATATACATATAAAAAGGGAATGATTATAATATGAATGACATCCCACCAACCTGCGTTTCATTGGAGGGAAATGGGCTGCGTCCCATGCAATATAAAAGGCTGCGTCCAGGCCAAAGAACTGGACGCGGGGATGAAAGCCGCGTCCAGGAGGAAATGCAAAAAGCTGCGTTTTAACAAAAAGACAAAAGTCATAATGACTTGATTGGAATTGATTGCATTAAATGCAGCATGGAGAGGATCTCTGCATTAAATGCAGAATCCAAGGTAGGTGAAACTCGCATTTGGCGAGGAGAGAGAAAAGTGAGAAAATATCTGGATACTATTCCGGTATCTGGGAAAACACCGAAAACTCCGGAAAAGTCCAAAAAATGGAATAGCTTGGAAAGCTTCCCAAAAATTCTCAAAAATAATAAATATTATAAAAAGATTTTTTTTGTGAAATCGGTTTTCCAAAATTCAATCTCATTTTCGAAATAAAAATCCTGAAGTCAGCCGTTAATATCGGTCTACACCGGGTTGGCCGGATTTTGATAAATTCCGAAAAATCCCAGAAAATGTATTAAAGAATAAATATGATTTTAAGAAGTAAAGTGAAAGCGGAATTTAGAAATTTAATCCCGATTGTAAACTAAAAATCCTGGAATCAACCAGCGATACTGGCCGATACCGAATCCGGTGGAACTTTCATAAATTCATAAAATCCTTAGAAAAAGTATTTAGATAGGAAATGTGATTTTAAGAAATAATGTAAAAGACACTTCTAGTAATTCCAATCCGTTTGTAAATTAAAAACCCGGAAATCGGTCAGCGGCACTGGTCGACACCGGTTTTGAAGATTTTCAACTTAATTCAGGAAAATTTCAGAAAATCATAGAAAATCTAGAATATTGGAAAACGATGTTTAAAACTGAAATTGGTCAAATCGGAATACCGGAATGTCCAAATCGAGCAATACTCTAGGATCGGGCCCTCGGTTCAGATTAGGGCTGACTCCGAGTCCACGAATCCAAATCCAAGGCAAACGTTCATATAAATAATCTATAATACAAAGCAAATACAAGAAGTAAACTGAAAAGTACGATCGAAAAATCTGAATACGCAACTAAGTACGTATTCCGGGAGCGGGGTGTTACAATCCATCCACCTTACAAAAAATTGCGTCCTCGCAATTTCGATAAGGGAAAAATTGAACACAAAGGGGACATGGACGGAATAATACCAATTAAGATATGAAGCACTATAGGTAGGGCTCTCAAGTTGACTGAGCAATAATCAGAATATAGACATCTTCTGCACTTCCGGCTGTATAAGTCTTCGAACGATGCCGAATAATACTGACTGATAACACAGCTTTGCAATAGAATTCCCGCTGTACTGCATACTTAATGTCGCTCTGAGGATGAGCCAGAATACTGAAGATAAAGAAAACCCTGATAGTCCTGAGCATAATAAAGAAGACCGATAATTGAGAATTCCGAATACCAGGCATCAATCACTCTGAAAGATATAGCCGAGAATGTAGAATATCCGTAGAGAATTCCGACTATTGACTTCTGAAAGATAATCTGATTAGGATCAATCCTGAGAATACCCGAGTACCATAGAGTCAGCCGAAGAGATCATGTAATAGCTTTATTCAGAACCAGCCACTACCTTTCTAGTATAACCATATCTTAAGTTGGTATAAAGGCTTCGAAAAACCAAAACAGGGAAAGATAGAGGAAATTAGGAATCAAAGGAAAGATGATTAAGAAAAATAGATAACTCTGTATTTGTAGTTGGACTGTATAACCAGGACTCATGCATTCCAGTTGCAAATTTCTTTACCATTAATTTGCCGTCTGGACGTACTGAGGATGCGAGAGCCTAGGCTCTGATACCATCCTGTAACGCCCCGATCCTGCGGGTACGGAGACGTTACTGCAACGTATATACGCAGGTCAGAAATACCCTCACGCATATACGCTAAGCATCAGTACAGGCAAGAATCAGAGTACGGAAACAAGTGGTGCATTATACATTCCAACACATGAGTACAATTACAAAGTTATCACCAGAGGTGATCCAATATTACATGAATATTACATCACTGATATGCGCAATTGCGAGATTACAAAGAGATGTACAAGTATGAATAGTACATAGACAGGCTCAGAGTCATAACAGGAAAACTCTAAAGCCGAACAAGGGGGCCTAGAAGGATAGAGCTTCAGATGGTCTGCTGGAGATCCACGCTACCGCTGCGCCACTTTGATCAGCAATTGGGAGAATCCACACGCTCCAAGCTCCATGACCTGGACATGAGGATCCAGGGGAGTCAGATGAAACTCCCCAGGCGAGTGGTGATACGAATGCCAAGTGGCGAGCATAGGTAAGCATGCAGGAGCAAGTAGATATAAAACAAGTGATATCAAGTAGGAACTACTCATGGTATGATAAGATAAGAGGAGGTAAAGAGATGAGAAGTAAAGTAGATAGGGCAACACCAGTTATCTCCTAAGCTAACATAAAACCGATAAAACCGAATAAAATCGATTACGAGCAAATCCGATTGTACAGGTTTAGGCCACGGCTCCATGAGATTAGTACCTCGAAGGAATAATCCAAACAAGGAAACCCTCATCTATATACCTTTATCCCATGTTACCGTAATCCAAGCACATACAACCTGAGTTACAAAACGGCACAGCAAATTGTATATTAGCATCTTATTATAATTGGAGCCGTCTAAGTTTCAGGCTTCAGTATGTGTCCCATTCCACATACTTCCACTCACAACTTATATAGCAAGTTATTTGGAAACTGATAAAGATCGATGAATCATGTTTCGGATGGGCCCCGTACATGCCCGGGACAACGGTTCAGGAGTATCCGGTGCTGAGCCGGAACGTACCGCTAGGTACCGGGACTTATTTACACCCGAACAGGAATAGAGTATCGCAGATCCCATAGAAATAGGCCTAGGGCGTGTGCATACCCGGCAGGAATAAACAGGAGTAGGGGTGCCAGCACACCCCACGGAATCCCTGGTGGCCGCCAGGTGATCCCTCAAGTATGTGGCCACGCGCGGCTCGATAAGACCACCATAAACATGATTAATCAGGGCCCATCAGTTTCCCCCAAACCGGGTGCAAGTTGTCTTATTAGAATTTAATATGTGATTATCAATTTACGGGAATAGCAGGTACAAGACATGATCAGGAGTTCAGGAGTACATGAGTACTATAAATTCAGGTCACTGTATATGTAATACAGGATAACAAGTATAAGATTCAAGTCACTGCATGTAATGCAGGATAACAAGTATAGTATTCCCGTAAATGTGATAATCACAGGTCAAGTATTAATATTTCAAGAGGCAAGTGATAAGTCATGTTATAATCAGAAGCAAATGTTACGTAACAAGTCGGGTGTCAGGTGATGGCACAACAGTTGATAAGTGATATAGACGGTGTCAGGTATTAGCAATGAAGATGATAAGTGTCAAGTAAAAGCATGTCCAGTATTAATATATCAAGTGCATACTTTGTCAAGTGATAGAATAATAGTTGAACACAATCAAAGAAAGTGTTAGTTCCTAACAACATAAATCATGAATAATACAAGTCGACCAGATGAAATGGGAAAGCCAAGAGGAAAGCGAGAACACTCGCCTAAGTCTCGAAAATATAGTGAAATCCCCGATCACCGGAATCCAAGAAATCAACGCGTCAACACGTTAGGGAGAAAGTGATAGAGAGAGGGAAAATCAAGAGAGAGAAAGGGAATGAGGGAGAGGAGAGAGAAAGAGAGAAAGGAGGGAAACGCAGAGAGAGAGACGCAAGAGAGAGAGGGTAGAGACGCAGGAAAGAGAGAGGAGGAAATCAAGAGAGAGAAAGGAAAGAGAGGGAGGAGAGAGAACATGAGAGCTAGAGAGAAGTCCATGGAGAGAGAGAGTGCATGAAGAGAGATTGGTGCTCAGGGAGACGCGGGTTTGAGAGTGAGACGCGGGGATTGCGGGAAAATGGGCAGACACAGGAAATAAGCAGACGCGGGAAAATAGGCAGATGCGGGAAAATAGCAGACGCGGGAGTCGCGTCGCATGGATGCCACAACGCGAGGTTCGAGACCTGCGTTCAAGTCAGGACGTGAAGAGAACGCGGACGCGAGTATAAACTCTGCGTCACGACAAAATAATAGAACACCGACGCGGGCATGGGATCCGCGTTGTGTCGATGCAAGAACGCGAAGGTCGTGTTAAGGAATTGCTTGGACGCAGGAGGAAAAATCTGCGTCTAACAATCAACAGATAGAAAGAGAGAGACAGGGAAAAGGTAATCTCTTTGGTGGTGGTGTCGTTGCAATTGTCACCGAAATGATTACCGGAATAATCGTAAACGATTACCGGAATAATCACCAGAGATATTGCCGACGAAGAAGAACTCGGCCCCAATCCAAATGAGGTGGCCGGAGACGGCCGGAATCCGATAGCTCAAGCCCAAACCCAGCATCTTGTGGTGCAAGTATAGTTCAAAATCAAAAGTTGGAGTTTTGAAAACGAAGCTTCGGAGAGCGAAGCTATAGGTCATCGGAAAGAGCACGATGCGGGGATGAAGGTGGCATGGTCGTTGGTGGCCAAGGTGGTGTATATGGTGGTGGAGAGGGTGGTGAAGTTGGTGGTGAGAATGGGTTGTTTGGTAGAAAAGAAGAGGAAGATGAAGGTGGAGGAGATGGTGGTATGGTTGTTGTTGTTGTAGAAATGAAGGAGGAGATGGAGGAGGTGGAGGTGGTGTTGTTGGTGGTAAAAATGGAGGTGGAGGAGGTGGAGAATGGATGGCCCAAGGAAGCACCATGGCTGCGTTTTGCAGCCATGCTCTCTGTTGGCTGTAAATGGAAAAGGAAGAAGGAAAAAGTGAAAGAGAGAGAGAAAGAAGAGTGGGTATGTATATATATAAAGGAGGGTGTATATATATACATATAAAAAGGGAATGATTATAATATGAATGACATCCCACCAACCTGCGTTTCATTGGAGGGAAATGGGCTGCGTCCCATGCAATATAAAAGGCTGCATCCAGGCCAAAGAACTGGACGCGGGGATGAAAGCCGCGTTCAGGAGGAAATGCAAAAAGGCTGCGTTTTAACAAAAGGACAAAAGTCATAATGACTTGATTGGAATTGATTATCAGTGCATTAAATGCAGCATGGAGAGGATCTCTACATTAAATGCAGAATCCAAGGTAGGTGAAACTCGCGTTTGGCGAGGAGAGAGAAAAGTGAGAAAATATCTGGATACTATTCCGGTATCTGGGAAAACACCGAAAACTCCGGAAAAGTCCAAAAAATGGAATAGCTTGGAAAGCTTCCCAAAAATTCTCAAAAATAATAAATATTATAAAAAGATTTTTTTGGTGAAATCGGTTTTCCAAAATTCAATCTCATTTTCGAAATAAAAATCCTGAAGTCAGCCGTTAATATCGGTCTACACCGGGTTGGCCGGATTTTGATAAATTCCGAAAAATCCCAGAAAATGTATTAAAGAATAAAATATGATTTTAAGAAGTAAAGTGAAAACGGAATTTAGAAATTCAATCCCAATTGTAAACTAAAAATCCTGGAATCAACCAGCGATACTGGCCGATACCGAATCCGGTGGAACTTTCATAAATTCATAAAATCCTTAGAAAAAGTATTTAGATAGGAAATGTGATTTTAAGAAATAATGTAAAAAGGCACTTCTAGTAATTCCAATCCGTTTGTAAATTAAAAACCCGGGAATCGGTCAGCGGCACTGGTCGACACCGGTTTTGAAGATTTTCAACTTAATTCAGGAAAATTCCAGAAAATCATAGAAAATCTAGAATATTGGAAAATGATATTTAAAACTGAAATTGGTCAAATCGGAATACCGGAATGTCCAAATCGAGCAATACTCTAGGATCGGGCCCTCGGTTCAGATTAGGGCTGACTCCGAGTCCACGAATCCAAATCCAAGGCAAACGTTCATATAAATAATCCATAATACAAAGCAAATACAAGAAGTAAACCGAAAAATACGATCGAAAAATCTGAATACGCAACTAAGTACGTATTACGGGAGCGGGGTGTTACACCAAACATATGCTATTTGTTGTACACTTCATTACTTCCATTATTGAATGTTGTATCTTCTTCCTTAGCATCCCTTGTGTGTCACTCTTTTGATTCCATTATTGAAAGTCTAACTTGTAGGCCAATGACATCTATGAGGCTACGAGACAAGTCCAAGAATGATCCCCCGTCATCCAAGTGGGAAAGTAATTAGACCAACACGCAAGATAAATCTATGCCGATGAATCAACATGAGGCACGCAACACCATCACGGAGTTTAGTAAGTCTTTAGCAAGGTTGTAAGGTTAGCTAGTCATGGTTTTCTCCATCTTAAAAGTCTTCTTCAAAGTTTTCTTTCTTTTAGTTGTAATTCCAAAGCCAATCTTCTTTTTGATTTCTTTTCCTTTTATTTCCATCATGCACAAAGCCACCGGTTCTTTCATTTCTTTTTCCACAATTCTTTTATTCTTTTAAAACAAAGAAGAATCTTCGTTTTATATCTTCACTACCAACCGTAACGCTTCCATCGCAAGCTCTCCCTGAGAATCGACTCGGTATAGCGCATGCTATAACGGAGATTGGAAAGGATACAATAACCATTTGAAATACATTTGTGGAATGATCAAGCACTAAGGTTGATTCTAAACCTTATCTCTTTTACATAATACTTGTGCAATCTACCACACTATCCCTTTTCCTAATCAGTTACCAACTAAAGAACTATGTTCCAAAACTCCAATCATGGTGGTTGTCCCACCAAACCTCCTTGATAGTGATGCCTCCAAAGTATGTCCATCATGTCCACATGCATCCACTACCAAGGCACCATTCCTCTCACGTCATGTGAGAGCCCTCACCTACATCAAATACACAAGGTGGGGTTTTGATACCCATATTTTCTTGGGTCCTTGGGGGTTAGTCTTGTTGTAAGGCACCCAAACATTTTTATTAGCAAAATTTAAATGATGCAACTTATCAAAACAAAATTTTGCTAGATGGCCTTTGCGGCCACAATGTGTACATTTGTACACCTTAGGATGCTTATGTGTGTGGGTGTGGTCATGACGTGCAACAAAAGCATATGCATGATGATGTGCATGAATGTGTGGAGTTTGTTTCTTTGAAAACATAGACTCCAATCTAGAATGATTAAATGCACAAGAGCTCAAGGTTGAGCTCAAACTATCAATTTTCTTTTTCAAAAATTTAACTTCATTTTGATCAATAGAGGTGGTGGCATGTAAAGCATGATCAAAAGTCTTTTTCTTTTTAGAAACCTTTTCTTTTTCTTTTCTTTTTCTTTTTCAATCATTTTTCCTTTAAAAACATTATTTTCTTGAAAAACAACTTCCTTTTGTTTTTCCATCAAAACAATTTATTTTTCAAAGTATTGTTTCCTTCACACAAATCAATCAATTTAGACATAAGGGAAACATTTTCATTTTTCAAAATATTATTTCCTTTTTCTAAGCATGCAATCTTAGTTCTAAATGAATCATTTTCTATATGCATGCAATCAAACTTCTTTTTCAAATTTTTATTTTCCTTTTAATCATGTCATATTTCTCAAGAAGTATTTGACAAAATGAAGTAAGCTCATCATATGACATGTTATCATCTTCTACCTCGGATTCGGTAGTTACCTCAAGGGGGTATCCCCTTGGACCATATAGCACAAGTTGGAGGTGTTGCTTCCAACGTCCGAATCGCTCCCCGCATAGTATTGATCTTTTTCGCCAAGGGAGATGAGGGTATTCCATACTACAAAAGCCGAATCAAGGTTAGAAACCCTAGATAAATAATCATCATTTAGGGTTGACTTTAAAGCATGAAGGGCTTTTGCATTAGCCTCAAAATTCTTACCATTTAAACAATAATCATTAGTGATGGCAAGGTAAACATGAATGCCTAGGGCCTTGAGGTACAAAGACATCTTAACCTTCCAAATTTGGATGTTAAGAATGTCAAAGGTGGGTGGTGACATGAAATCCATGGTGTGTGTACAAAAAATATGATTAGCCTAAAAATGAGGATCTTTAACTCTAGGTTGTAAGACCCAAATCAGAGTACCAAGCTCTGATACCAATTGTAAATCACCTAGAGGGGGGGTGAATAGGTGATGGCTAATCTAATGGTCACTTAATGCCAAATAATGCGGAAGCTAAAAATAATTATGACCTAAACTAAACTCTTACACTAAACACCACGTATAACACAAGAGTGTTGCCGAATTCCCCGCGAAGGGCTCTGGACAAACTCCTCTAGATTCCCCTTGATAAGGGTTGAGGTGCCGCGTTGGCTCTCTTGGTTAAATACAAGTGTTAGCAAACAACCCAAGCATATATATCAAATAAGCACACAATATATATCAAGCAAGTAAAGATAAACACAATAGAAGTATGCAAGATATAAATAAGAGACAAAAAGAGAGAGTGAGCAATCGCAAACACAAGGGATTTGTTTCGAGGTTCGAGCACACTTGTCTACATCCCCGCCTTCGACACACGACGGATTTCCACTATGCTTGATCCCAATGGATCTCTCCTTGGTGCCGCAACACCTACAATCCCTCAGACTCCCTAGTCCCGTACACACGCAAGCCCTACAAGCTTACCGAGGCCGCACCTCAAACCAAGAGTTCACAACCGAACTCTAAACCACCGCGAGCACACTTGCCCGCCTCCTCAAAGTACAAAGAAAAGATCTTTGGTGATCACAACACTTTGATCACCTAAAAGCACTCTCACTACAACACTCCTATAGAATGAATAATCAATGGATGCTCAAGTGTTTGTGTGAGAAAAACAAGGAAGAGAATGGTGGAGGAAAACTCAAAGAATCTCTTTTAACACTCTTGATAAAAACTCCCCTTTTGATTGAAAGTATTAGCTCTCAATTTAGTGGAGAAAACTCTTTTAAACAAGTAGGAAAAACTGGCTCAAAGTCCACTAGAAATCTTGGTGAAAAACAATGCCCAAACCCCCAAAATTATAGGGCTAGAAAAACTAGCCGTTGGGGTTCTGTCAGGCCTGACGGTCGGCCGTCCGGCCGACCGGCCAATGGTCATATTTCAAACCGTTTGAGCCATCGGTCGACCGGGCGGTCGACCGAGCCAGGATACAGAGAGCAATCTCTCTGTCCGGTCGGCCGCCCGGCCATCCGGGGCCTTTCCAGAGAGCAGAGCTCTCTGGACGGTCGACCGGGTCGGTCGGCCGGCCATCCTGCAGAACTGGCATGGACGTCTGTGCACGTTGGTCGACCGAGTCGGTCGACCGACTTCAGCCCTAGTCGACTTGCTGAAGCCAGGAACAGAAAATCTAGGGATTAAAACTTGGTCTTTTTAGCTCACTTAAAATCCCATAAAATACTGAAAAATATACAAAAATAGTTTTACCAATATACTTTGATAAACAAACATGCTTGCACAAAATCAAGGCATGTTATAAAGATTTGGACTATTTTTGTAATATGAAAATATTTGCTCAATTGAAACTTGTATTTTTCTAAAACTTGTTTTTTCCAAAACTTGTTTTCTAAACTTCACCAAATACAAAAACAAGATATTTTGAATTCATTAAAGCATAGTGTGTATGGATATGATCCACTATACAAATAAGATATCTATGTTTTTGACATTTAAGTATTAAACATGGTTTTGGTTTCAAAAGACATGTACATGAGAAACACCAAAACCAAAATAGTATTTTTCAAAATGAACGTCTTTTCTAAATCTGAAAATTCTTTTATGAAAAGACAACTAAATCAAGAGTGTGTGTGTGATATATACTTGAGTAATCCACCAACTATTCTATCCTTTACATTTTATCTAAAAACAAAATCTTATACCTAGACACAAGTCTTCATCTTCTTGAAGTCTTCACTTGAAGCCTTCTCATCTTCTAGACTTGGTCCAAACACGATCCAACGAGCTTAACTCTTGATGTGGTCTTGATGCATAGGTTCGTTAATCAACTGGTGCTAGCTCCAAAACTTGACTTTAAATCCTTTGTTGAAGCTCCACACCTACTAAGATCTTGATCACAAATTTGTCACTAATTAAACACAAGATCATTAGTACTATAACTATATGAGTTGATCATCATCAAAACTAGAGTGATGGGCCTTTGGGCCAACATCACCTATACAAGAAGACAAGCCAAAGATTGATATGTAACGTGAGTTCAAGAAGTTAAAGTGGAGCCAACACAACCACTTCCAAAGGACTGGAGATTCACTTCATATCATCCCAAGGATCTCATTATAGGTGATGTATCAAAAGGGATAAATACTTGTTCCAAACTCCATGATCTTTGTGGCCATTATGTTTTTATTTCTCATTTTGAATCAAAGAACATCCTTGAATCTGAGGGCGACTCATATTGGTTGCTTGCCATGCAAGATGAGCTCAATCAATTTGAGTGCAACTAAGTTTGGCATCTTGTCCCTAGACCCCATGATAGACCAACAGTTGGCCACTAAATAGATTTTTAGAAACAAGTTGGATGAGTCAGGAAATGTTATTAAGAATAAAGTTAGATTAGTGGTCCAAGGTTACACCCAAATCGAAGGTATCAATTTTGAAAAAAACCTTTGCAGCCGTTGCTAGGCTTGAAGCCATACGGATAACACTTGCTTTTACCGCCTATAAAGATTTCAAACTATTTCAAATGGATGTCAAAAGCGCATTTTAAAATGGTTTTATTGAAAAGGAGGTGTACGTTGAACAACCCCCCGAGTTTGTTGATCCTACACATCTGGATTTTATTTCCAAACTAGACAAAGCTTTATATGGTTTAAAGCAAGCTCCTAGAGCTTGGTATGAAAGACTTTCATCATTTCTTATTTCTAATAGTTTTGTTAAAGGAAAAATAGATACCACTTTGTTTACTAAACATGTTGATAAAGTTATTCTTATTATTCAAATATATGTTGATGATATTATATTTGGATCTACTAATGAAAAACTCTGCAAAGATTTTGAATCATATATGAAGGATGAGTTTGAGATGTCTATAATGGGTGAACTTAACTACTTCCTTGGACTCCAAATCAAGTAAAGGAGTGATGGGATTTTATAAATCAAGCCAAGTACACGAAGAAACTCATCAAGAAATTTGGGCTTGAAGGGCTAAGACAAGGAAAACTCTCATGGCTGCCACAACAAAACTTGATAAGGATGAACAAGGTATAAATGTAGACATTAAACTTTATCGTAGTATGATTGGTAGTCATTATATTTAACGGTTAGTAGGCCGGATATTATGTTTAGTGTTTGTCTTTGTGCTCGATTTCAACCGTGTCCTAAAGAGTCCTATTTGATTGTGGTAAAACGCATTATTAGATATCTTAAGGGCACTATTTGAATGAGTTTGTGGTATCCGAAGACCAAACAGTTTTCAATGACGAGTTTTTCGGATGCTGACTATGCGAGTTGGAGAGTTGATAGGAAGAGTACAAGTGGAACCTGTCAGTTTCTAGGAAATTGCTTTGTTTTATGGTCTTCCAAGAAGCAAAATTCTGTAGCCCTCTCAATCACCGAGGCGGAGTATATTATGGCCGGGGCTTGTTGTGCACAAATCCTTTGGATGAATTATACTCTTCTTGACTATGATTTGCAATATGATCATATTAAAATATTTTATGATAATACTAGTACTATTCATATGACTAAAAATGCAAATCAACATAGTAAGACAAAACACATAGAAATTCGATATCACTTCCTTAGAGATCATTATGAGAAAGGTGATATTAAAATTAATTATGTTTCTACCGATTTTTAACTTGCGGATATTTTTACCAAACCTCTAAATTATAATAGATTTTTCATTATTTGTGGTGAATTAAATTTTTGTATTATGGATTCATGAGTTTTTACACTTCAAAAAGTTTTGTTGGCTTTACCCTTTTTGATGCATGACAAAAGGGGAGAAATACTTTGAGTTATTATTTTTTACCATGTACATTTGTAAAGTCCTTTGTAAAGTTTATTTATTTTATATATAAATTAATTTGTAAAGTTCATTTGTAAAGTTTATTTATTTTATATATAAATTAATTTGTAAAGTTCATTTGTAAAGTTTATTTATTTTATATAAACATTGCATGACTTGCTCAAAATTAAATTTAAGTCATAATGTTTCTTTTCTTGTTCTTGATAGATAGCATAATTTGAGGGGGAGCTTTTCAAGCTCTTCCACATTTTTTTAAAATAACTCTTATATTTTGTCATCATTAAAAAGGGAGAGATTGTTGGCCCAAGGTTACAATCACCCAGTTTTATGATTTTGATGATAACAAAATATATATAGTTATTTGTACTAATCAAATTTAAGTATTTAAGATTATTTCAGGGCTCTAACGATTCAAGAAGTTTCTTCCTCTAAAGGAGGTGTTGTCGACTCAAGAAGACTCAAATACAAGATCAGAACTCAGTACGCTCAAACGATGCAAATGGAAAAGCCCGATTGAAGATCTTGTAGTCACCTAGACCCTTGTAAGATTTTAGTATGTTAAAGAGTAGCATATGATAGAAGTGCTCAAGAAGTTACACACACAAAAATATATGTTTTCAAATATACAAGTTTTGGGTAGTATTAGTTTTGTTGCATGTTTGTATTAATACGTGTTTCATAATTTTTCAAATTTTTATATCAAGTTTAGAACATGTATTTTCTCTCTTATACTATGCTACGTAACCCTCAAACCAATACAAAATATTTTAAAAATTGTTTAAAGTTCAAAAATTCTATTTTTACACTATTTCAGGCCAGATGGTCGACCGGCCGGTCGACTGTTGCTATTACAGGGTAAAACGGTCAACCGGTCGGTCAACCGGCCTCTGGCCAAAGGCATACACGTTTGTCAGTCGACCAACCAGTCGACTCCTGCGGTCGACCAACCGGTCGATCGACTACAAGAGCCTTGCTCTCTGTTTGTGTTGGTCGACTGGGCCGGTTGACCGGCAGTTCAAAATTTTCTTTTTAAAATTACCTGCAGTTGACCGGGCGGTCGACCTGACCCAACGACTATTTTTCAAGTGACTTGTCGGTCATCCGGCCGGTCAATCGACAGACGTCCAGGTTAGCATAACGACTACATTTTGAATCTGTTTTGATTTTAATATGTTCCAACGGTCATTTTTTGTTTCCATGTGGTCAAACTCACCCCAAATGACCTGCCAACACTTATAAATGTTATTCATCCTTTGCCTATAAATAGAGGGCATGGGTTTTGATTCTCAACAAGAAAAATATCCAAGTTTTAAGAGTTCTCAAGAGAGAAGTGTTTTATAGCTTTCTATTTCAAAGTTCTTCATTTTCTAAAGCTTTTTCAGTTGGTTTGAAGTCTTATAAAACTCTTCAACTGAATTTCTTCTCTCACTTAGCTTCTTGAGCCTTAATTCATATTCCACTCTATAAGAAGTGGTAAGAAAGTGTTTGTGGTCTTGCTAAATCACCAAGTGCCTTGTAATCTTTTGGCTTGTGGTTCCTCTTGTGTGGAGAATAGAGTTGTTGGAGTTGGATACTCCGTCTTGAGTAGACCAAGTTGTAATCCCTTTAGTGTAAGGTTCCTTTGTGGAAATTCTCTTAGTGGATATAATGGAAATCCTTCATAGTGATGAAGGCGGGGACGTAGAGCAGTAGCTCGAATGTTAAAACAAATTCTCTTGTATTTGCGTTTGATTTTATCTTGCTCCTTATTACTTTACATTTATATACTTGTGATATTCTTTGTCTTGCTTTTCATTATAGCATTCATTCCATCTTCTTACATTTTCGGTCTATACTCATATCAATAAGGAAATAATTAAGCACCTCAACTCATCATCTAGAGGAATCAAAGAGGAGAAGTTCTAGAGCCCTTCACCGGGAATTTGGCTTCAAATTCTTGTTTTGAGTGACCGCTTGCATAAAACATCTTAACTAATTTTTAAAGTGCATTTGATTAGCATAACACCTATTCACCCCCCTCTAAGTGTTTTTCAGAATCATTTTATGTTAAGAAAAGAAGCATGAAAACGAGGAAAGTAGGATGAAAACGGTGAATGAAATGGTGTTTGGAAAAGTAGAAGAGAAAAATGACTTTTCTTGAGAAAGACAGTTTCTTAGGAATTAGGAGAGTTTTTATCATATAGAAGGAAAGTCATGACTAACTAACAGCTCTACACTACTAACTTACTAATCTCTTGAATGAATCGTGTCTCATGTAGATCCATTGCATATTGTCCATCTTGCTTCATCAAGTCAAAGAGTTGGCCCATTTTGTTGAGGTGTTCCTTTCTTAGCTTGGTTAGATTGCCTCCTTGGATCATAGGCTCCCAATAGGTTCACAAGAATGAAACTACAGAATTTGAGATTCACAATTTAGATATGCATAATAAGAATGTTAAGTTCATTAGATCATCAAAGCCATGTTTAGCTAGCATTAAATAAGAAGTTAGTGCATTAATTTGTTAGCATAATATGGTGATCACATCATCATGTTCCATCAAGGCTCTTGTTAAAGAAACAAGGCTCTAAATGAGGCACACATGAATCATATATAGAGAATTACAAAACCTTCATTAAGATCAAAAACAATACTCATTTTCATTGAGAATTAAAGAGACTTGTTAAGCACATGACTAGAAATTATTAACATCCAATGAATCATATGAGTTAGCATCATTCAAGAGTTAGTAGTTAGTAGTGTTAGAGGCTAGTTAGTCATGTTAGAAGGTTAGTTACCCATAGAGAATTAAAGTAAAGAAGAAAACACGGTAGATTAAAGTGCAAGAAATTAAAAGCTTGAAAGTAAAAGAGTAAGAATTAAAAGAGGAGGAAATTACAGAAAGAAGATCATGCGCTTTGCATTTGATTGTCACTCTCACCCTCTCTCTCTTCTAGAATTTAAAAAGGAGAAAATGAAATTACAAGAGAAAACTAAAGAAGAACCTAAAAAAATCCTAATCCTTCTCCTAAAATTTGTGACTATCTACCCTCTCTACAGGAGAGGCCCTAGGGGTCTTTATATAGGCACCAGGAGCTCATCGCTTTTAATCGTAGCCACAGAATGAAACGCTACATCAGCGGTCCAAGTTTTGCCGCTGATCCGTGGCCAAAGTCGCAATTTCATGACAGAATCTTAGTCGTTATGCCAGCGATCACGCTGACAGGCTGTCTTTGCCCAGGTGTACTGTGAGAGCTCTTAGAACCGCGAGGATATTCCCTAGTTTGTTACAGATGTGGGCTTCTTTGGATTGAGCCCTTTTAAATCTCCTTTAAATCCTTTAATTAGCTTGGATTTGGGTCTTCTTCTTCATTAAAGAGTGGACCTGAATTTAAGAGAAATAACCATTAAAAAGCTCATTTTATTGATAATATGCATGAAAATGTGATGCAAAATATTACAAAATTGAACACTAATCAGCTGAGCTTGCCTCGAAACGCGAATCTCGCGTTTTGGATCAGAAAACACGGGAGTCGTGTTCTGAAACAGGTAGAACGCGGGTCTTAAAAACGTTGGTCTCGCGTTGGACGCAGCCTCACATTTTGGATAAGAAACGTGGGTCTCGCATTGGACGCGGACCTCGCGTTTTTGAAGAGTACGGGACTCACGTTCTGGGATTGGAACGCAGTCCTCGCATTGTTTGAGAGAAACGTGGGTATGAACCTCGCGTTCTGATTCTACAAAATAGATTGCCTCTGCAGAGTTCTCGATCTGTTGTCGACGAGCACGACTCCTCCGTCGACGTTCAGCATTCCGATTGAGTCGTAAGGGTTGTTAGGAATCCTTGACAATCTGAAATTGCAGAGTTTGGAGAGGAGAAGGATGGCAGAGTTGCTCTTCACTATCACTTTGATCGTCTACCAGCGCATTAGCCCTTTGGGTCCCTTGAGGGACATTGACGCGGGATGCACAGGCTGCACGAGAGATTTTTAGAACCTCGTTAGAAGTGGCACTGCTTGCGTTGTGAATAGTGATGCGGGCCACTTTGAGAGTAATCTCTGAAGAGATTTGAGAGCAAATCTCAGAAGAAACTTTGCAGTAGTGCCGCAATGCCTTGGGACTGGCGGGAGTGATTGCAAGAAAAGTAGTGAGAATTACCGTGTAGCTTTGGGCTAACGGGTCGTGTCCACGAGGAGGAATGCGATAAAAGCGTTTCGATGTATGGTTTTAAAAACAAAGATTGGTGTTGGTGTTTTTTAGTTGAAAAGAAAATAGACAGTAGAGAAGTGATTTAAAGAAACTTAAAAATTGGAGAAGGTTGTGGAGAAGATGACCTTTTAGAAAATGCTCTGCGAGTGGTTTTGTTGTGATTTAAATTATGAAAGAGATTCGAGTTCGCTAATCTTTAGCTTAACTATTAACTTTTCTCAAGAAAGTTTTAATGCCTCACTCTAGTTATAGGCAAACTACAAAGTCTCCTTTGAGTTTTCAAGTAAAACAAATAAGATGATTTTGTTATAAAGACTGAAAACTTTTCTTTACACAATATTAAAAATAAAATGTTAAACCATCAAGCGAGGAAGCAAGTATGAAATAAAAACGATTTAGAAATAATTGCGTTTTTGAAATAAATGTTTAAAATTTAATACTCATCTGTATGTGCCTTCAAGAACAGAGCTTGACTTAGGCATACCAATGATTCAAGTGGGGTTGCTTTCATGAAAATCAATCAAGAGAAGAAGGGTGGAAGAGATAGATTAGCGAACCCAGAAAAATGCTTAGCTACTGATGATCGATGTAAAACAATGCATATAAAATAAATGTAATATACCAGATAGTTTGGAGAAGAAGGAAGATCTTGAACCTTATTGATATCACTTCAATATCGGATTACAATCACTCTTTCTCTCTCTCACTTGTTTCTGAACTGAACTACAAAAATAAAACTGAGATACAACTTCTCATTAACTATCTAACAATGATCCTAAATCTTAAAAATAAAGCAAAAAACTTAAACTAGTATTTGGTCCCTTCTTCTCTGTAGAATGCAGTATTTATAGCATCCGAGGGGGAAGTGCGTGAGCAAATAGGGGAAGCAAACGCTTCCCTATCTCCTTGACCAAGCCGCGGATCCACGCCTAATGTGCCCATCTAGCCACATCAGGAGTTAGGATCGAGAGAATTTGATTTCCTTTATGTATATCCCAAAAGATATGCTATTTGACCTTCTAATTTCGACGATTCTTCGTTGATCTTTGGTTAACAAACTGGATCCAAATTTAACTAATTTTCAACCGGTTTTATCTCCCTTAAATTGCATTGATCTTCAGTTGGAATCGTCTCTATCTTCCTGAATATTTGTCTCCATCTTTATTTAAGATTTAAATTTAATTAAATCTGAATTAAAGTGGGATTTTGGGCTCAATTTTCTTCCACCTCCATTAGTAATGGGCATGCACATTATTAAATTAAAATAAGACTAAAGAATAGGATTTATTAGATAATAAACATGGTAATGTGATAATATATATGCAATATGGTGACCAATCACAGAGCCGAGGAAAAGAATTATTCAAACTTTCCTTGGTCGAATTCAACGATAAGGGATTCCACCGTCTTGCCAAGAAGTTGGACATCAGCTTGCGTCATGGCGTTACCGTCGGTAGAGAAAGAAGTCCCCAGCGGAGTCGCCATCTTTTGTTTGATCAAAAAAGTAGCGCGAAGTAAAATTTTTTGAGTGGATGAGAAGTTATAATAGAACGATTCTGATTACAAAAGAGGGAAGAATAACTGGTTCTCCCTTTATTTAAAGCTGGGTTCTTCGTGTGGTGATGAAGAGTGATTCTTGTTCTCCGTTGACTGACCGAATGACAAGCTTCTCTTCGGGATGCTCTTAAAGATCAATCAGAAGGAAACTCTATATTTAATACAATAAGTGTATAGAGTCCACTGATTTTCCTTCCTAAAAAAGCAAGAGGAAAGCAAGATACTTTTAGGTTGAGAATTCTCAGCTCTCAATCAAAAGTTTCTCTTTCTCTTCTCTGACTTCCTCTCCAAAATCCTCTCTTCTCAAAAAGAGTCCCCCTTTTCTTCATAACTGCTTAGGCTATTTATAGGAAGTCATAGGGGTATTATTGTCACCTAAAATCCCTCCATAATGAGGATTAATTCTCACATTACGGGGGAGTTAATTGAACCAGTAATGGGATTAGTTAAAACAGAAACGCGGTCTCGCGTTGGACGCGGACCTCGCGTTTAAATAGATGCAGGGCTTAAACCTGTGTCTCTGCCAGAATACGGAGTTGCTCAGACCCGCGTTTGAGGAGGAGCGCAGAGGTCCTCAGACCTACGCTAGAAATAAGACGCGGAGTTGCTCACACCCACGTTTGAAGAAAGACGCAGGGTTCCTCAGATCTACGTCTGAAGTGAAACACAGAGTTGCTCAGGCCTGCGCTTGAAATAGGACGCGGAGTTGCTCAGACCCGTGTTTGAAGTAAGACGCAGGGTTTCTCAGACCTGCGTCTGAAGTGGAGCGCAGAGTTACTCAGACCTGCGCTTGAAATAGGACGCGAAGCTGCTCAAACTCGCGTTTGAAGTGAGATGCAGGGTTCCTCAGACCCGTGTCTGAAGTGGACCACAGAGTTGCTCAGACCTGCGCTTGAAATAGGAAGCAGAGTTGCTTAAACTCGCGTTTGAAGTGAGACGCAGGGTTTCTCAGCCCACGTCTGAAGTGGAGCGCAGAGCTGGTCAGACTTGTGCTTAAAATAGGACGCGGAGTTGCTCAGACTCATGTTTGAAGTGAAACACAGGGTTTCTCAGCCCGCGTCTGAAATGGAGTGCAGAGTTGCTCAGACTTGCGCTTGAAATAGGACACGGAGTTGCTCAGACTCGCGTTTGATATCCGCGTTTTAATTAAAACGCGACCTTCGCGTTAGGAGGTTCGCGTCTGATAACTTGTCTTTAATGATTTCTAGACAGCCTATAATTACAAATGAGATTTACATGTCACAAAATTAACTATAGCACCTTAGAAGTGAGGAAATAGTTGTGTAAAAGAGAAAAGAGAAAAGAAAAATGGGTTTTCTATTATTTTTTTTCTGGTATTTGGATGGACAGCAGAAGTGGGAAATGACACTTCCCATGTCCTCACTTCCTCACTTCCGCCCCCAAACAGCAGTTTAGCAATTTGCGCAGTGTAGAGTTTCTAACTGCACGTGAATGTTCACCGAATATTTCGGTGAGATTCTGAGCGATTTCTTTAGCATGCACACCATCTTAACATGGATGAGCTTTAACACATCGAACATGGATGCTAAGATATAACACTCACCCATCTCATTTGTGTCATCTCAGTTCTTTGGTTCGCACTAGTAGTATGAGGACGACCCTCAGTCAAGACAAAATCATATTTCTTAGGATATATCAAACCAATCACATTTATTTCACAAGTTCATTAGGATATATCAAACCAATCACACTGAAGGAAAACTTTATAAATGATTAAACTAATTTTATATAAGCTAAAACTCTTTTAGTACAAAATTAGTCATAGAAAACATTTTTCTAAAATTAAAACAACTTATAGAAAACAATTTTCTATAAAGAAAATTATTCATGCAAAAATCAGTTTTTTGTACAATACATAAAACATGAAGGGTTTTTTGCAAACCTGCTATTAAAAAAATTTTGGAAACTGCATCTCAAAATGGGCTGAAAACAATTTTAAGATAACAACAGCATTGAACCCAAATCTTTCAGGATGAAAACTATTTTCAGAAAACTAAAGGACTGAACAGTAAGTATTTCTGGACTAAAAACTATTTTCAGAATATGCAGGGGCTGGACAGCAAATATTTTAACACTGAAATATAATTTTCACTCACGGACTGAACAGTAATTTTCCTGGACTGAAAACTATTTTCAGAATATGCAATAAATGTTTCAGAATAGCAAATATATCAAAACAATTTTACAATATCTACTTTCAGCGACTGAACTACAGTAAAACATTTAGCTATTGATCCACTTACACCAAAATGGCTGATTAAAAAAACAAAAAAAATCAGATCATGGTTCAAAATAATCAGCAAGAAAAATAAATAGATTTTGTGCTTAAAAGTGGTTCATAGAAAAAAAATCTTAAAAAATTTGGACCAACTGAAAACAATGGTCAGTCCTCGTGGGGCTAATCGGTAAAGCGTTGGGTTTATCCTCAATGGGTACCGATTCGAATCCCATGAGGGGCGATATTTTTCCCACAGGGCTATGCCTCGGAATTTCCCTTTTACAGTCGAGAGGATATAAGCCTATGATGTGCAAGGGATTAGTCTAAAAGTGATTGCAAGCCCACTGAAATACCCCCTATATTAAGAAAAACTGAAACTAGTGTCACCATGTGACAGCTAGGTCACGATTTACATCGCTTATGGTCACAGTAAAAGTATACTTCCACCTAAAAAATACACGTCCATTTCCTAACCTTTAAAGTTAAATATTCAATGTACAGTTTTATGCCCTAGATTACTTTCTCGTGCATTAATGCACGGATTGAAAACAAATATTAATTAAGAGTGTAATTCTTAAATCACCGTCCGTTTTCCCTTACTTGATGCATGGGTAAAAAATATTCAAAATACTTGATTTTTGATTTCTAAATACTTGAAATAATATAAATCAACTTCAACGTAGTGGATCTTGTATTCGAATGTCGGATGTTGGTATTTGAGTGGGAAGGATTCGGCCTCGAATTCTTCCAGAATGACACAAGTTTCTCTCTCTCACAGAGAGAGACTTGTGTCCTTCCAAAAGGATTCGAGGCCGAATCCTTTCCACTCAAATACCAACATCCGACATTCGAATTCACGATCCACTCCGTTGAAGTTGATCTATATTATTTCAAGTATCTAAAAACCAAAATTCAAGTATTTTGAATATTTTTTGCCCATGCATCAAGAGGGAGAAAAACGGACGGCCTAAATAGTGAGTTGGTTAGTTTAACAGTGTAGAACATTTAAAACCTAACAAAAATTAGTTTGGAAGGGTTTTTAAATGTTTAAATCCTAATCGAATGGCCGGATTGAGAATTTGTATGTCTAAAGACATAGATCTAACCAACTCACTACTTTTGACCATCCATTTTGCGCTATTTGATGGATGGGCAAAAAGTATTCAAAACACTTGATTTTGGTTTATAAATACTTGAAATAATATAGATCAACTTCAACTGAAAGGATCTTGTATTCGAATGTCGGAGGGTTGTATTTGAGTTGGAAGGATTCGAGCTCGAATCCTTTTGGGAGGACACAAGTTTATATATATATATATATATATATATATATATATATATATATATATATATATATATATATGGGGTTACTGTACCTCAGCCGGCAGGCTGAGAGAGTTTCTCAGCCGGCGGGACGTGGCTGAATATATGCCACATATCGGCCGCAGAGTGTAGGCGCCAAAAAAATCAAAAAAGATCCCGCCTAAACAATCATGAAACAAATTGACAAAAATACCCATTTTTTAATTCTAAACTGGAATAAAGTCATCAACAAACAAAATTTCAGTTGAATATATCTACAGTTATAAAATTCGTAATTTTACTACATCGAAAAATATAATTAAAAAAATTTGGATCAACATAATGTAAAATAAGCAGAAGCATTGAAAATTTAAAAAACATGCCCTGGTCGCAGACTTAATACAATATAATTTTCAATTTTATATGACAACTGCGACACAGTCGCAGTCACTAGTCGCAGTCATAGTATAACAAAACTTTTTATATAACGTCTGCGATCCTAGTCGCATCCTATCGTACAACAATGCGACCTCCTTCAGTACTGCGACCAAAGTCGCAATCTTCTTTCGTATGCCTTATGTAAAAGATTTTTTATATTTTTAAAAAGTAGATTAGCCATGCGACCCTGAGATCAGTTCGCGTACATCACATCTTATAAAAAATACTATATTAATTACACTGAATTAAATGAAAGTAATTAATATTCTTTCTACCGTGATACAACAACAGTCTAGAAAAAGAGATGCACTAATGTTAATATCGATAAAGGAAAGATGTGCACCATACGTAATCTAAAGATATAGGCAAACAATTCTATAAAAAGTTAATTTGTACTTCAAGTATTAAACCTTTGGCAAAAAGAAACTCTTCGGATTCTCCCGCAATAAATCTTCAATTAAATATTTAATTTTATTTTACCACTTCCTACCATACTCAACCTTCACCTGTAACAATTATTATTACTATTCATGTTCTTCCACAATATTGACCTTTATATAATGCTTGTAACTAATATATTATCTCATACCTAAAAACTATATTTTTGCTCTTCCTTTTCAATTTGATTTCAAAAACTTCCAAAAAATAATTCATTCTTGAATCATGTCTTCCCCATCTTCTTCCTCTGAACACTTAGATTTCAACTTCAATCGTTCCCCCACCGTCTTTTTTCTTCAGGATATTCTAGTGAATCTGATACCAGTCTGGACTTCACTCCTTTTGACTATCTCACTACATCAAATAATGTATTAACTGATCCTCTTATTCATGAGGATAATGAAGTTTTCATGTAGGTTAGTGAGAAAGACATTATTCCTCTGCCACTTGACGGAGACATGCTTGATGAAAGCATGTCCTCTGATGCTGTAGGCTCGCTTTCTCGCAACGGGTCAGACGAAGAGCTTGATAGAGACAATCCATTCTGGGAGTTTATCGGTGAAACAAAAAAACCTCAAAAACAAGAAGATGATGAGGAAATAAGTGATGAACAGGAAGAGCAGAAGAATGAAGACGACGAATCTGCTTATGATGGTGATAATGACAAGGATTAGGATTTCCTGATCTTCTGATATTCAACCTTATTTTGTCTTCTTTTAAAAGCTTTTAATTCTCTTTTTTGTAAGGTCTCTTTCTCACTATATTAACTTATAAGCTCTTTTAATTACATATCAAACTGCGACTGCTGTTCTTAAACACTGCGACCATAGTCGCAATGCTACTACGCATGCAATAAGTAAAAATAATTCATACTTTATAAGCAAAACATATAAAAACATACGTAAACTGCGACTATAGAATCAGTACTTATTCACCGTTATTACATTTAACTTAGCAAAAAAAAATCATCAAGAAAAATGCAGTCGAGGGTACTGCGACCATAGTCGCAGTCCATGATCGCATACTATATGTAAAAACCAATTTAATAGTTCATAGGAGGATCAGACAACAGTCAGAAATGAAGAACAAAAAATATAAAATAATACGTAAACTGCGATTATACTATCGCTCTCGTTAAGTACTGCGACCATAGTCGCCATGATCGCATGCTATATGTAAAAAATAATTTAATAGTTCATAAGAGGATCAGACAACAGTCAGAAATGAAGAACAAAAAATATAAAATAATACGTAAACTGTGATTATACTATCGCTCTCGTTAAGTACTGCGACCATAGTCGCGGTAGTGCGACCATAGTCGCAGTCTATGATCGCATACTATATGTAAAAACCAATTTAATAGTTCATAGGAGGATTAGACAACAGTCAGAAATGAAGAACAAAAATATAAAATAATACGTAAACTGCGATTATACTATCGCTCTCGTTAAGTACTGCGACCATAGTCGCGGTAGTGCGACCATAGTCGCCGTTCATGATCGCATACTATATGTAAAAACCAATTTAATAGTTCATAGGAGGATCAGACAACAGTCAGAAATGAAGAACAAAAAATATAAAATAATACGTAAACTGCGATTATACTATCGCTCTCGTTAAGTACTGCGACCATAGTCGCAGTAGTGCGACCATAGTCGCAGTCCATGACCGCATACTATATATAAAAACCAATTTAATAGTTCATAGGAGGATCAGACAACAGTCAGAAATGAAGAACAAAAAATATAGAATAATACGTAAACTGCGATTATACTATCGCTCTCATTAAGTACTGCGACCATAGTCGGGTCCTTGATCGCATTATACATTACATGCGAAAAAATTAAACTGCGACTATATTAAAAATCATTAAATATCAAATCAGATAAAAAAATTAAAGAAGCATTCAAATTAGTTTCGTGATTTAATAAAAAAATGTTGGCAGTTTGGCCGCAGTTATAAAAGATAATTGTCACAAAAATTGAATAACGTCATAAAATATAAAAATATAATAAACTATACATATCCACTGTCTTTTACCGACAGAGTAGCTTTTCATAAGGGGTATCTAGTAATTTAACTTTTTCCTATAAGCGGGCCGCAAGTTAGTGGGGTGACAAATCTTGAGCCACGTCACCGCAGGCTGACAGAGTTCTCTCAGCTGCAGGCTGATATACATTTCTCTCTCTCTCTCTCTCTCTCTCTCTCTATATATATATATATATATATATATATATATATATATATATATATATATATATTATATATATATAAATGGGTTACTGTCTCTCAGCCGACAGCTGAGAGAGTTTCTCAGCCGACATGACGTGGCTTCATATTAGCCGCAGAGAAGTCAAAAATTTAGGCCGTAAAAGAAGACCATCAATCACTTTTCGTTACCCAATGACTAAAATACCCTCAATTTCACTTTTAACCTGGCTACAACTGTTCCTCTACTAAAAAAATTACAGATCTGAAAATTTTGAGTATTTTCAAACAAAAATAATTACAGATCTTGATTACTAAATTTTAGAAAAATAAATTATTTTAAAAGAATGCAACCATGGTCGCATTAATGTTCAAGTTTTTTTTGAAAGATGTTTTAATCACAATAAAAATCTATTACAGTGACTTGAAACAGTTTATTTTATTTTATTTTTTTTTTTTCCGAAAGTACAATCAAAGTCGCAGTTTCTGAAAAGAAAAATTTTGGATTTAAATTTTTTAATATCATTTTCACTTTTTAGATTTATTTTTATTTTACATTGCGACCTTTGGTCGCAATGTTGCAGCCTTTTTTTTATTTTTTCGATTAGGGTCGCAGTATTTTTTTGACCTTGCTAAACTAAATAGGATACTGCGTGGTCGCACTCTTATGAAATAAGAGTCGCAGTCAATTGAAGCAGTGACAATAATTTCGTAAGTTAATTAATTAAGATGATTAGAAGATTGTGACTTCGGTCGCAATCTTATGTAACAGCAGTCTCTTTGAGAATGTTTTATTTGATAACAATGCGACCTTGGTCATAGTATTTTGTATTAAATAATCTAAATAGAATACTGCGAGCATAGTTGCATTCTTATGAAATAAGAGACATAGTCTATTGAAACAGTGAACAAGGTCTCAAAAGTTAAGTAATTAAGATGGTTAGAAGAGTGCGACCGAAGACTGCGACATTGGTCGCAGTCTTATGTAATAACAATTTTTTTTGAAAAGTTTTGTTTGATAACACTGCGACCTTGGTCGCAGTATTTTATAACTTATTCTGCGACCAAGGTCGCAGTCTTTTTATTAATAAATTTTAATTGGACTGCGACTTTGGTCGCTGTCTTGTAAAATAAATGGTTTGAAGATGAAATTTCATACTGCGACTATGATCACAGAATTCAATTTTATCTGACAATTTATTATTATGAATGCGACCAAAGTCGCAATCCTGATGAAAAGGACAGTTTTTGAAATAATTTTTTTCCTGCGACTTCAGTAGCATCTCTGATAGATTGGTTTTATATTTATGTGTATTTTATTTTGTGTCACGCCCCGCTTCCCAAAATACATGGAAACGAAGTCGCGACGGGAGTCAGCGACGTATATACGTGAGAAAAATACCCCACGTATACACGCTAAGCCTAAGAGTAACCTGAACAAGCTATAAATCTAAACCATGATAAATCAACGATCACTGCAATGTCACATATAAGTATCCATGCATATCACATAAAAAGAACTAGAATAAAAACTGAATCTGATATACATGAAATCACGAAGAGTACAAAAATAAGAATAACAAGAGGTAAGAATATCAGAATTAAAAGAGAGAAACTCCAGCTCTTTTCAAGCGTACGATCTCAAAGAACACCTGAACAATATATAAAGATGTCCAATACCCTGGACGTGCGAATCCAGGGTCGTCAGAAGCGACCTAATGAGTGTGTGTAAAGAGAAATGTGTTCGTGTATAATAATAACATAAGCAATAACATGATAAACTGAAATATAAGATAACATAATAACCAATATTAAGAACAAAGTCATGAACAATATATAACTGATATCATGATAAAAGGAACAACTAATGTTAAGATGTGTAATCTAGCATATGTCACTAGTCTGATATACAATCCGGTCATGTGTACGATCATATGTCTATCATAGTATACATATGCACAGTCAGGTGATTATAGTCAATCACAATATGCTTATTACGTCAGCGAACACCAATTGCCGCATGCAGTAGACGAATCCTGTAACCTTCGGTTCCCGATATACGTATTGAAATACTGGTATCTGATATTGATTTAATCATCCTGATAGTCAGATTGAGGCTATTTCAGCTCAAGATATTATTTCCCATTATTTATAATTTTTTTAGAATTTTGAAATTTTTTTGCGAATTATTGGAGAAGAATCTCAATTTGGGGTCGATCGGTGTCACGGACTGCCTCTGAGATTTTTAATTAACAAATGGGGATGAATTTTGGAGATCTGACTTCACAACAATATTCAGGATGACATCTTCTATTTTTAAGAATTTTTAATGATTTTTCTGAATTAATAGAGTTTAATCCAATAAAATAATGCTTAAATATTTATTCAAAAAGAAAAAATGAAATAAAAATAAAATAAAAATCAGCATGTGTAGCAAGTTTCGAACCAAAGCCCAATGAAATATAGGATTGATGCTCTAACCATCAGGCCACTTTGGCTTCTAGATCTGCAAGGATAGCCATTTTATTTAAACCTTGTTTCTTTACCCTTTAATTCTTCCAAATTAAAGAAAACAAAACTTCTTTGATTTACTTAAATTCGAACCCATGTTTCGCTCCCCCACATCCTCACGCCTCCACCACTTCGCCACTTTGATTTGTGGCCAGAAGCCACACGTTATTTATTTAAGCATCTTCTACTTCATCTTCTTCTCCCCCTGCAAACACGCGTCCTGCTCCCTCTTCTTTCTCCCCCGTTCTCCACTCCTCCTCCCAACTGCACCCACGTCCCCTACGATCTCCACCTGCGTCCTCCCCTCTCTCTCACTTTCCCTCTCTCCCTCTATCTCTCACTTACGTTTTTCTCTTCCCCCCCTCTATATAAACCCCAAGCCTCCTCCTCCATGCATCCCTCCATGGCTTCCTCCTCTCCAACGGCAGCGCACGTAGGAGCCTTGACAGCCCTAGAGCCATGCCCTCTCCTTGGCCTTCTCCCTTCACACCTGGCCTCCCACAACATCTTCCCTGGCTGCCCCTCTGCCGAGCCTCATCCAGCAACCACGACAGAGAAGAGCACCACAACAGCCTTATTAGTTGCCCTCTTCACCAACGGCAGCTCTGCTGCAGCGCCACCAGGCTACGGCAGTAACCGTCTCCCTCACTGTGATCCAGCACAGTCGGGAGCCCCTCTCTCCAGCCTCCGTGATCTCCGACGGCAACCGATCCTCTCCGGCGAGCCACCATCATCGTCCACGAGATCCGCGGTCGATGGCCGCGCATGACCCCAAGGCGGCTTACACCCTTGCGTGAGCATGGATACCTTCTCTCCCAAGACTCTAAGGTGCTAGAAGAAGATTCAGACTGAAGAGAAGCATTCCGGGTAAGTTACTTTGCGTTGTCGTCGATTTTAGTTATTGTTGGCATTTCATCGAACACGTAGCATACCCTAGTTTAATCAACAATTTCACCATGAAAAACTTGTTTTAAAATTTTAGTAAAAATATATAGGGATATTTAAGATATGTCTCATAATAATCATGATTTTTAATTTATTTTAAAATTTTGTTTTAATAAAAAAAAGAGAAAAAAATAACGTTGCTCTCGGCCTCTGGCCGGCTAGGACCAGGCCAAGAGCAGGGGCCTGGCCAAGCCAGACCAGGCCAAGACCTGGCCTGGTCTGGCCAGCCCAGCCAGACCTGGTCCAGGCCAGGTCTGGTCCGCCAGCCAAGCGGGTCTGGCCAACAGACCCGAGTTCGGGTCTGTAAAACAGACCCGACCCCTATAAAAAAAGAAAAAGAAAAAGAAAAAGGGAAAAAGAAAGAAAAGAAAAAGGAAAAGAAAAGAAAAGGAATAAATAAAATAAAAATAAGTTGTAAAATTATTGTAGCATTTACTGTAGCAAACCAGACCCAAACCCATTACTGTAGCAACAGACCCGTTACTGTAGCAACAAACCCGTTAAGCTTTTTATTTATTTTTATTGATTTTTAGGTTTATTTTAATTCAGAAAATTCACAGAAAATTTCAGAAAATTCACAGAAAATCAAAACTAATTTTGAAACTCTGTAAAATTATTTTGATGTAGTATTACTTAGAATAACATAAAATTAAATATTTTTGTAATTACTATTCAATGATATTTTATTTATGAATGACCAATAAATTTCTAAATAGCACAAAAAATATAAAATTCATAATTCAGTAATATGTAAACATTATACATCAAATTATTATTTTATGCATATATTTTATCATGAAAAAATATTTTTAAATAGTTGCCATAAATGCAGAAATTGAATTATTTGGAATATTAACCAACCAAAATTATAATAAATAGTAAAAACTACTTTCTTATTTAACTTATCACTGAATAAGAACATGTCAAGTCTCTAATTAATTCACATAATATTTAGGCTGAGAATTGTACCTAGAGCCGGATGCAGTTAAGGGAAATCAGATTCCAACGACATCAGGCAAGTGTACATAATTCTCCTCTCGTTGACTTTCGTCTTGATCTTAATTCTGCCTCTTAATTATAAATCATGATTATCATATCGCATGATCGTCAACACTATCCTGTGATCATATTTACATATCATCTTTTCTCTTCCGATTATATGACTAATTATTCTTGTATTCTTGATATTATTACCTGTACCGTCTCATGATCATGTTACATTGCCTTACATATCATATTTGCATCTCGTTCCTGTACATACTGCATTCAACTTAAAGTTGCATGATTGCTTGTATGTGGTAGACTAATTTATTGATGTGAAATTTATACTGATCATGACAAATACTGTGATCTGAATCTTGAGGATAACTGGATAATAATCAAGCAAGATTGATAGTTAAAGACTATATATCGACTGATATCGTGATACTGATATTACTGAAAATTAATCGAGGAAATCAACTTTTATAATTTGAGAAATTATTCGAGGATACTTGTTGGATTATGGACATATGATAAGACGGACTTATTATGACCTTTGGATTACATGATACTGGCATCACCTGCACTACTTTGCATTTATCTGACATTACTTGCACTACTTTGCATGTATTTTGTATCACTTGCAGAACTATATATTTGTCACTTGATATGGTCACTGTCTACATCGTCCCTTAATCTTGATGCACATTGTTTTCGCTATGTGACACTGATATCCTTGATACAGTTTCTGGATCATATACACTGGGTCACACACTATTTTACATTTGCATTGATTAATAAAGCAAGCCGGGGTTATTAGGGGAGACTGTAGCAGGGGAAATCTAGGGAGGTGTACCTGGAAGGGTAACCCCTTGTGGGTTTGGATGCTACACGTGATCTTGTTATTTATGCGTGCTCCTGTTATTACATGTTACATGATACCTGAGTACAGTGAACTGTTTCTCCCTGCTATCAGGATCCACTAACGCATCACTTATTTGATATGCAGTTGTCTTGTGGGATGGGGCACAGGATGGTTGCATTAGTTAGGGTAATAAAATATGCTACACATATGCACTTGCATCATATCCTTTATTGTCTTTAGTGATCTAGTACCTGACTTGTATTTTCAAGATACTGACACTTGAGACTCATGTGACAAGCATTATCTTGACTAAATGACATTCCTGGACCTACCATGATGTTCTAGTGATTATACTACACAACAGTTGCTCGTCCAGGACATCTTATGTTCATTATATACATGTCACACCATGCATGCACGATCTTATTGTACATGATCTATCTTCTCGATTATTCCTATTATTATTATTACCTCCAGTTCTTGATACTACCAAATATATTATTCTTATGTCTTGTTTATTGTTACTGCTTTTTCATATTCTCTCTTTTATCATTCTTTTTCCTTCGTGTACTCTTGCTAGTCCGCTTTTGACGGACCTTTATATTATTTTTCAGTATTTAGATCAGGAAGCCGGTATAGAGAGTTGTTCGTAGATCATATTCTGGTTCAGCTATCCTCCGGTGAGTTCAGTTTTCTTTCTTGACTTGTTTTTATTCAGATATAGTAGATGATATTGTTTATGATTCAGTTTTTCATATATGTGATTTTATCCCTGCGCTTGGTTGTTTATGCATATATGTGTGCTATCCTGCTTGTTATTGACAGCCTAAGGTACTCATGGAAGAGATTTCACTCTTCGTGAGTATCTACTGGCCATCATCACGTACTCGTATTCCTTATTTTTGAAAGCGGGGCGTGACACATCCCATACTACGCCTGCCACACGTGTCAATCAACGTCCTAAGTTATTGAAATAATAGAAGAGACATTGTCCATACTTTAGGTGGGTTCCGTACACACCCGGAACCACGGCCCAATCACCTGACGCTGAGCCAGGTCCTACCGCTAGGTAGTCAATAAACAATAACAATGTGTCAATAAGAATGACAATATGAACAATACGGGATGTCAGTCATCCCCCTGGAACCCTGCAGTGGAACCGTATCTCTGCTGCGCAACCTGTATCCTAGGTCCACCCAAAATATAGACGTTGTCTCCTCCATCAATTTTCCCAATCCCAGTGTAAGTTGTCAATTTACATTATTATTTATAACAATCAATATCCATGTTATTTCGATTACTGGGACGATATGGTGACAGTAACAATATCAATGTAACAATAACAATGTGAACAATATTATCGTGTAAACGGTAGAACAATAGAATAATGTATATGTTACGATGTGACAATATTTCCTAGTAATTTTCAATAACATGAATTAATACAACAACAGAACTAGATAATACTCAATAGCCAGTCTCATCTGGAACTGATCAATATCTCATATGCCTGTACTACATATAACAATAGCCGACTTGTCTACTCATAGTCTCAATAGTCATCATGAACTTAGTCTCCATAGTCATCCTGATCGTCAAGTATCGATCCAGGTCAAGATATCTAATATGGCAAGTCATCACCATATATCTGTATCACAGTAACTGAAATAACAAATGCTCTGACACATCTATTCAGATATCCACACTCCAGTCTGATCAAAGTCATCACACCCTTTCACTTCTAAGGTCAAACATAAGGTCCCAAAAGTCGGTAACATATCAGATATATATCTAAGATCTATCAGGTCAGGTCAACTCAATCAATGCCTATTCTTCAAAACCATATTCATTCAACTATAACCAAGATCAAGTCTAGTCAAACATATATTTCTCAACTCAAGGTCAGTTCCACTCCAGTCGAGTCTACTAACAAGTCTAAGTCCAAGATCCCTTCTTTTAACAAAGAATTTTCTATTTAACCAACCATCGATATTAAATTAACTTCCATCTAGTTAATCTCTAACAAGAAAGAATCAAGTCTGATAATAACTCATACAACTATCCACTTATCTAACTATGATCACAACTAATGATCGTCAAGTTTCAATCAGATTACAGTTTAAATACATTATATCAGGATCCGAATCAAAGTAGTAAAATGACTAAATATGAATTGAGAAAACTGCTTATATCACAGTGTCTAAATATTCTTAAATATCAAATATATTACTGATTCATCATCACCAAAATTCAACTCTCCTACATCATAATAATTTGTAACAAATAATTTACTACGTATCTGTCAAAATCCGCTATTCTAATTAATCTAGTTTGCTACAAGCCCTAAGTCAACTCAACTTCAATTTAGTCCATCAAAATATCCAATATAGTAAAACTCTAAGTCAATCTTCACTATTTGATCCCAGTACCCGGTTCTAGTATAGGAGACCCAGTTTATCAATAAAACATCTCATTTAGTTTATCCTCAATTTACATTTCAATTATCAACCTGTTATTATCAATAAGGTTATGCCTAATACTCATATACTTAGAATACTGAACCAATTCTATATCAGTATAAATGACATATCAATAAAATAATGCCAAGGCATCACAATATAATAGTAATTGGACATGAATAAAATAATGCAGAAATCAGATACATATTCACATAAAATGATAAGATAAAATGTTTGAATTAAAAATAGACAAATAGACAAACACTCACTTAAAATAATATCGAAATACTCAATAAGAAAACAAATAACACTCACCTGGATTTATCACGAGTCCGATAACTAATTCGAAGAATCTACATTAAATATATATGAATTTTTACATAAGATATCAAATTTACATTTATTGAATTTTATAAAAGATATCTTACTTGATGTTATTCAATATTTTAAATTAAATACGGATGGTCCAGATCTTAAAACAAAGTTTTAGGATGATACATTGAGTTTAAAATGTATTTATTTATTTATTTTACTTTATTTTTGGGTATGAGTTAAATGGGTTATGGTTTATTAGATAATTGGATTATGGGTAGATGGATTGGAAAAGAAGATCAATTGAGAATAATACCAACAATAACATAATAATAATAATAATGTTAATCATAAGGTATAAAATATAATACATACATATACTAGTATAAATACAAATCAAAAACATATACACTTAATATGTATGTACATGAATCTATACACGTGTGTAAAATAAATTAATCAATAGGTAAATCTAACTATAATTAATAAAATAGAAATACAGTATTATTAGTTAGGGGATATTACATTTTGTCTTTCAGATTTTAAATCGAATAGCCAATATTTTTTATGATGAAAATTTTAGATAGGTTTTCCTTTGGAAGAAGAAGAAGAAGAAGAGAAGAATCATGATGAAAATATTGAAGCTGACATCCTGAGGGAAAATGAACCTGTCAAAATAGCTGCTGGAGATCTAGGTCTGCAGCTAAAAATTAATATCTGATCCCGCTCTTTTTTTTAGAATGACATTCTTTACAAATCAAAAATTTAGATCTGACAGCGTGAGGAGACACAGAGAGAGAGACATATAAAAGGGGAGAAAAAATAATAATAAAGAATATAAAACTAATACATCTTTCCAAGAAAAGACAAACGTAGGGGCTTTTAGTAATTTCAATTATTATCAAAAGCGAGACGTCATTTTAGATTGTCGAATTATATGGCTCATAATGTGCCACGTCATCGCAGGCTGAGAGGGACTCTCAGCTGTCAGCTGATATACATATTTCTGAGTGTGTGTGTGTGTGATGTTCCTATAAGCGGGTCGTCCTTTAAGATTGTAAAATATTGTGGCTAATAATGTGCCACGTCATCGCAGGCTGAGAGGGACTCTCAGCTGTCAGCTGATATACATATTTCTGTGTGTGTGTGTTTCTGTGTGTGTACACATACACACATATACAAAAATATGTATATCAGCCGACAGCTGAGAGTCCCTCTCAGCCTGCGATGACGTGGCACATTATTAGCCACAATATTTTACAATCTTAAAGAATGACCCGCTTATAGGAACATCATAAATTATTAAATGCCCCTGCGGTAAATAATAGTAGATCTATATTGTTAATTATTATTTTCCCCCTTTTTTCTAGTTTCGCGCACTGTCAGGTATAGATTTGAGTTTTGTAGAGAAAGTCTTTCTAAAAATAGCAGGAGCAGGTTAGTTTTTTTTTTTCATTTTTATTTATTTTATTATTATTTGCAATTTTTCATCTAAAAGTTTTTTGGGTAACCTAGATGATATTGCGACCTAATTTAAGTTTTATAGAACAAATGTGACAGGTCGCAATTTTCTAATTAATAATATCACAGTTATTTTTGTAATTGCGACCTTAATCGCAGTCTTTAATTACGTTAAATGCACGACCTTTGTCGCATTCTTTTAATTTATTAAAGTCCATATTTTATCTTATAGTCATTAAATTTTTAAGGACAGCGACAAAAGGTCGCAGTATTTAATAAAATAATTTTTTGTGATATTTATAGACATCCTAAAGGATGCGACTACGGTCGGTATTTTTAATAAATAATGTCACAGTTTTATTTATAACTGCGATCTTAGTCGCAGTCTGTAATTACATCAGATGTGCGACCTTTTCCGTAGTCCTTTAATATATTAAGGACTGCGACAAAGGTCGCAGTATTATAAAAGAACACCTTGTTGAAATATTTATAGATATCCTAAAAGATGCGACTATGGTCGTATCTTTTAGTCAATAATGTCACAGTTATCTTTATAACTGCGACCTTATTCGCAGTCTTTAATTATTATATTTCAGACGTGTTATTTTCAATTTTTTATTTAATTCAATATTTATTTTGGTAGGAAATGAATTTACATGGAGAAATGTCTGGAAGCGTAGTTATTTTTTTAGGTCAACAATTTGCAACAGATGATAAAGCATATAACTTCTACAATACTTATGCAAGGAATATAAGTTTTGACGTAAGAAAAAAGGAATAAATAAGTCATGGAGGCCTCCTCATGAAGTTATTTGTGGATGAGTTTTTTTCTATGTTAACGATAGCATATTGTGGATGATTTTTTTGCTAGGTTAAATATAAAACGGTGAATAAAGACTGCGACTATAATCACAGTTTACTTATGATTTTATATATTTGTTCTTCACTGTGGCTGTTGTCTCTTTTTCACGCATGAGAAGAACTTTGCATTTGTGTTACACAATGCGTCCGTAGTCGCAGTTTTTTAATTTGTAATATCCAGTGAATTATACTGATTTGAGAGGATTGCGATCATGATCGCAATATCATCTGTTTATATAGTTAATTTTGGACTGCGACCATGGTCGCAGTTTTTAACTTGATTGAATGTACAACGATCAAACAAATTTTTTCAGATGGTCGCAGTTTCATGTATCAATATAATTAATTCTGGACTGCGACCATAATCACAATTTTTTTAGTTGAAAGTAATTATTATCTGAGTACTGCGACCACAGTTGCAGTTGAAATGCAAAACTAATAACTTTTTTATTTATAATCACATAGTACGATCATAGCTACCTTCTTAATAAAAGACTTACAGTTTCTGTAGTAAATCATTGTATTTCTTATCATATGATAGCAATATTTTCGTGCAATATATTAGGTCCGCGACCATAGTAGCAGTATTTATAAAACCAGTCAGAGTCCTGTGATTACTGTGATGCATGAAAGAAACATACTTTACATGAATTTTAAAAATATAGATCACTTTTCATATAGAAGTAAATTTTATTTATAATATAATATGGTCAGAAAGAGACCTTACAAAAAAAGAGCATTAAAAGCTCATAAAAGAAGACAAAAATAAGGTGAATATCAGAAGACCAGAAAATCCTAGTCCTCATCGTCATCACCATCATAAGCAGATTTGTTGCTTTCATTCTTCTCATCTTCCTGTTCATTATTTCTTTCCTCATCTTTTCCCTCGTCGACCGACTCGCTGTCCTTTTCGCTTTCTTCCTCTTTTTGAGGGTACTTTGGTTCGTTGATAAACTCCCAGAATGGATCGTCTGTATCAAGCTCTTCTTCCGATTCGTGTCAAGAAGAACCTTCAAAGGATATGCTCAAAGAAAGTGGGCCTTCAGGAGCAGAGGACATGCTTTCATCAAGCATGTCTTTGTAAAGTGGCAGAGGAATAAGTTCCTCCTCACTAGGACCCATGAAAACTTCATCATCCTCATGAAGAGGAGGATCAGATAAAACATTATTTGATGTAGAGAGATAGTCAAAAGCAGTGAAGTTCAGACTGCTATCAGATTCACTAGAATCCCCAGAATAAAGAAGACTGGTGGGAGAATGATTGAAGTTTAAATCTGAGTGTTCAGAAGAAGAAGATGGGGAGGACATGATTCAAGAATGAATTATTTCACGAAGGTAAAAAGAGCACAACTATCTTTTTTAGATATGAGATATTTATAATATATTAGTTACAAGCACAATAAGACAGCCAATACTGTGAAACTACGTGAATAGTAATAATAAGTGTTATAGGTGACGGTTGAGTATTCGAAAAAGTGATAAAAAGAAATCAAATATTTAATTGAAGTAGTTATGGCGGGAGATCCAAAGAATTCCTTTTTCCCAGATGTTTATTATGTGAACCACAAATTAGCTTTTTATAGAATATTTTTCCTATATTTTTAGGTTTCGTATAGTGCACATCTTTCCTTTATAGAGATTAATTTTAGTGCACCTCTTTTTTCGAGGCTGTTGCTGTATCACAGTAGATAGGTGATTGCAAGTAAATACAGTGAGAGTTACCGTCTACCTTTGGGCTAACGGATCATGTCTACGTGGAGGAATGCGATGGAAGCTTTTCGATGAATTGTTTAAAGAACAAAGAATGGTGTCGGTGTATTTTTTTTATATGTTGAAAAATAGAATGGAGAGTAAGGAAGTGATTAAAAGAAAAATTGAAAACTTAGAGAAGGCTTTGAAAAGGTGATCTTTAAAAAGTGTTGAAGATTGTTTAGATATTTATTTTAATATGAAAAAGATCTAGGCTCACTATGTTACTACTCAACGATATATTCTTCTCTTGAAATTCTCAATGTCTCAACTTGATCACAGGCAAAAACTTAAGTTTGAGTTTTGAAAGTCTTAAGCAAAACAAATAAGATTGTTTAGAAAAGTTAACTCTTTTCCTTAAGAATTCATCTTGAACTGAATGTTAAATCATCAAGTTATCTTTCAAGTATGAAATAAAAACAAGATAAAGTGATATTTTTTAAAAAAATGAATGTTTACAAATCAAAACCCATCCTCATCTGCCTTCAAGAACACTCTCAAAGAAAAAGGCTTAGTTTAAGGCATATATATGATTCCGTTGGGTTCTTTACATCAAAATCATTCAAAACAAGAGAAGGATCGAAGAGAGATGATAGTGAGCCCAGAGAAACAAATGTAGCTACTTATAATTAAGGTAAAGCAAAACATGTATATTAAATGAAACATACCCGTGAATTATAGAAGTAGAGAAATCTTGATCCTTTATTGATGTCACTTCAACTTCAGGTCACAATCACTCTTTTCCTCTCTCTTACTTGTATTTGGACTGACCTACTAATTAAAAAACAGAGATACAACTTCACAATATTATCTAACAAAGAGCCTAAACCCTAAAAATAAAGAGAAAAACTTAAACTAATTTATGGTCCTTTCTTCTCTGTAGAATACAGTATTTACAGGGAAAAACCAAACGAGGGAAAGCGTACGAAGATAGGGGGAGCAAATGTTCCCCCAACAGAACCATTAAAGTCGCTGACGCGGCTTTGGCCGCGTTTCCGTGGCCTGGGTGTGGCAGGTGGCCACATCGGGGGTTACAGCTCCCTGGTTTGGCGATTTCCTTTATCTCTTGCTGGATTTTCCGTTTCAGCTCCAAAATTTGACGAAACCTCCTTTAATTTTTGACTTTAACCAATTGATTTGTAAAAATTTATTTTAACCAATTTTCAGCCGATTTTATCTTCTCTGACTTGCCTTGATCTGCCCCGATTTTCTGATTTTGAATTAATTCTGAATTAAATCAGAATTTTGATGGGCTTTTGGGCTCGTTTCTCTTCCCTCTCCTTTAGCAATGGGCATGAACATTATTAAATAAAAATAAGACTCATTAATAGAATTTATTAGATAATAAACATGATAATGTGACAATATATATGCAATATATGTGACCCATCACACCCCACACTTATCTTTTGCTCATCCTTGAGCAAAACAACAAAACTAAACCAAACATTATTAGACCACTTTTGCAGGTCATGCGGTTGGACTGAGCATGTGTAATAAGCCGTTAAACCTCTAAGTTACCCCTAGAGAACGAGTTTTATTTCGTGAGGGTTTTCAGTGGATTGCACCCACAAAATCCATAAAGAAAGAGAAAAAAATGTTAGTATTTTCGAAAAATATTTTGAAAAGATAGAAAATATTTGAGATATTGTTGTAAGAGTTCAAGTAATTTATAAGTTATAGAAAAATTGAACTTTTCATTTCTAAACTTAGTCTCTATTTAAAAACATGTCATCAATCAAAGTAAGGAGTCAAAGTGTATTTCTCATCTAGTCTATTACTTTACCCTAAGTCATATGCACCTTCGTGACCGTGAAATTTTGACTAAGGGTTCTTTAACTTTAATTCTTATGCCTTTTTTTAGTGGTATTATTCCATATTTCCATGAGGCTTTCTAATCTATCTATATAACGAGCCTTTAGTCGGTGACACTCAAACTGGACAATCTTATGACACCAGGTGAGAAAATACCCCTAATGACTTAAGCACTCGAGCAAACAAGGCCACGAAACCAAACATTTTTATTTATAAAATGTACCCCTTTTAGGTATGAATACTTATGCTTCATGAGGCACGAATACCCAGCTTAATCAGAGAATTGAATATATATATATATATATATATATATATATATATATATATATATATATATATATATATATATATATATATATATATATATATATATTTCTTACTTATCTAATCATCTTTTGCATAAATATCAAGGCTTGCTTAGGCCAAAGCGCCTAGCTAATCAATAATTAGATTTGTTATTTTTCATAGATATACATATGTATTTTTTATAAGGTATAAGAATCTTTATTTTTGAACCCTAAGTGTGTAAGTGTATAAATTGTGCATATTTCATCAAAGTAAAGATCAAGACTAAATTACTTTCACAAATTTTCTTCCTAACCCTAAAATCAAATAAGTCATCTTATTTTGACCAAGTATAAGAAATCCTAATTATGATTCTCTTATTCCTTAAAATTGACTTAATTTCTTACAAAAAATATATCAAAATATTGTTCTTTTTTTCAAAAAGTTTTTTCTTTTTTATTATTTTTTATAGTTATATTAGTCATGTTAGTGCCCTCCCCCATATTTATCTCATGCATTATCCTCAATGTATGGTTGTAATGCATGAATGCATGAAATAAAGTTAAAAAAGAGGTGCATAAAATGTGTGTGTGTGTACGTAGTATACAAAAATATGTACAACATCATGTTTCTCCCACACCTTGATCTTTTTAGGTATCATCCCACTAACTGTCCTTCCATCATTCCAATGGATTCTCTTTATAGGGCATAGTGGGGAGACCAATCTTGTTCATTTTAGCTCTCTTCCTTCCCAGTCTCACCTTCCTTAAGCTTTTCTTACTCATATGTATACATCCATTATTCAAAAATTGATCACTATCACACTTCTCAGTTGGAACTTCCTCACTATGAATGTCTAGGAATTCTAACTCAGTTCCATACATCTCCTCAAAACTTAGATCAATAATTTTTCCTGTTAGATTAGGTCAATCGGAGGTGATTGAATTATATTCTCATGCGATATATCATTGATTGGCTCATCGAAAGTGAAGATATTCAAATCAAATTTCTTTTTTTAAAGGGGACTCTAAAATTAGGATCTCCAACATATGTCTTCTCATTAATATAATCGCATTCATTCTTAAATAATCCATCAAGAAACAGAGACTCGTTCTCTATACCTTCACTTTCTTCATCACAATTGTTTTCAACGAAGTTACCTCAAACGTTTGGCCTCTTATCTTACGAGGTTGTTTTTTTAGGTTAAAGACATTGACTTCTCTAGTCATGTCCCCAAAGGTTAAGTTCATGGACCCATTCCTACAATTGATAATAGCGTTGGCAGTAGTAAGGAATGGACGCCCTAGGATAACAGGAGTTTGAGCCCTAGGATTGGACACTGGTTGGTCTCAAGAACTATGAAATCAACAGAGTAGATAAACTCCCCGACCCGGATAAGGACATCATTAATTTCTCCCTTGGGAACTTTCACTGAACGGTCAGCGAGTTGGATTGTGACTCGAATTGGACTAAGATCGCCCGACCTGAGTTGTTGAAAAACTGAGAAGGGGAGCAAGTTGATACTTCCCCCAAGTCATGAAGTGCAAGACTAATCTCGGCTTGTCCTATAGTGCAGTCAATGGTGGGACAACCCGGATCCTTGTACTTGACAGGGATCGGACCTAACAGTAGCTCACTAATATTAGTGGCTAAGAAGACTTTCTTGGGTACATTAGTCTTTCTCTTATTGGTGCACATGTCCTTAAGAAATTTTGCATAGGAGGGGACTTGTTGGATGACATCAAGAAGTGGCACATTAATCTTCACTTAGTTGAAGATCTCAATTATCTTATCCATGTGTGGATTCTACTTGTTGTTTTTCAGTCTATTGGAAAATGGTATTATAGGCTTGTGCACCTGATGGGTTGACTTATCCGTTTCAAATTCATCAGATTGGGAAAGATTTGGACTAAATGAAGTGGATGCTTGAGTGTGGTGGTGCTGAATGGGATTGGATGGTGTTGACACTTGATTATAAATTTTCTTTCCCGATCTCAATGTATGAACAACATTACATTGATTCAATGATTGATCCTGAGCCAAATGAGCTTGTTGAGAATTCCTAGGATTCATTACTAGCTGACTGGGTAAGGTACCCTTTTGCCTCTCATTCTGTGGATTGGCTAATTGGCTCATTTGAATCTCTACCCTCTGTATTGTTTGCATGAGGGAATCTTGGTTCTTCATGTACCTTTCCATATTTCTCTCAAAATCAGTCATTCTCCTTTCAAGTTGAGAATTCTGGAAGGAAGATTTGGGGCTTGGTAGGAAAAGTTTTGATAATTTGAAAGATTGTTGGAAGAATTGTGATGGTAATTTGGAAAGTTGGGTTGATAATTGGAAGAATTATTGGAATGATGAAAGTGGCTTGAATGATTTAACCGTGAGTGGTCATTGTTGTTTTTGCTCCATGAGAAATTCGGGTGATTTCTCTAGCCATGATTGTATGTTTGTGCGTAAGGATTATTATTCGGCTATGAAAATGCCTTATTCATCGGTTCAGGATATTGTTACTGAGCTAGAAACATAGGACACTCTTCAAACACATGATTCATGACTTGACAGTAAGTACATCCCATAGTTGAAAGTTGGTTTGCGCTGACTTGATTAACTGGACTTGGCTCCTTAGTTTCCAAAACTTCTACTCTTCTCGCTAGGTTTGCTAATTTAGCCTCGGCAGTTATGGATGATTCATTGAATAGAGACCTCCTTTTGAAGAGATGAAGCTTGAATTCTTAGAGTTTTCATTAGTTGGTTCCCATTGGATGGTCTTTTCAGCTAGATTCTCATATAAATCTCATCCTTCATTCTCATCCTTCTGCAAGAATCCCCCTTGGCATATGGTTTCTAAGAGGGTCTTGGTTGAGTAGTCTAAACCGTCATAAAAAATTTGACATTATCGTTATTTCTCTATTCCATGATGAGGACATTAGACAAGAAGGTCTTTGAAGCGTTCAAAGTACCTCTAAAACGGTTCACTAGATTCTTCCTTGAATTGCATGATATTTTTCCTAATGAGAGTGGTCTTATGAATTGAATAGAATTTCTTCAAGAAGACCTTGATGAAACCATCTTATGATGTGATAGAGCTGGCCACTACGCTGTAAAGCCATTTTTGGCTAAGTCCTTAAGAGCAAATGGGACAAATCTTAACCTAATAGTATTATCTACAAGTTGTGAGATTTTCATCATTAAGCATACTTCCTTAAATTTTCTTATGAAGAAATAAGCATTTCGGATTCTAAGCCATGAAACTTAGGGAGTGTGTTGATGAACTGAGGCTTAAGCTCAAAGTTGTGTTCACCAACCGATGGAAGTTGGATGCAAGATGGAAGTGTGGTTCTAATGAGATGGAACCTATCCTACAAAGATGTCAGTTGAGCCATAACCGAATCTGATCTTGGTTCGAAGTTGGGTGGTGATGTATTTCTAGTTAACCTAGATGAATTAGGGTCTCTTGACCACACTTGCATATACAAACACTATCACAAACAAGTTCACTAATAATTAACAAGAGAAAACAACGAAGCCTACTCTAAGGTAACCTTGACCTAGACAGCTCCTAACTGGTTGATTGTCCACAGGAGGTATAATGTAGACTTTGACCACAAGCTAATCAGCCAGGTCAGGGCAAGACTGGTGGGAGGTATCCGCGCAAAAGCGACAGGCCTAATTAAGCCAAACCACTAGCCTTCGGGGTTTCGACCCTCAATCCCTGTTCTTAGACACTGATTTGGCAGTAACCAAATTCTAACACCTTCCCCCTTAGGATAATCTCCTAATGAGTTCGAGATGTCCCTAAGGCCAACGTCTATTAGATTTTAAATTAGGCTTAGGTTGTGCATGCTTGGAGATGATTTGTGGGCTAAGAAAGGGTAATGACTTCCCCACCTTATCTTGATTTAGGTTTGCCCTTAAGATTGATTGTGCAAAGTGTGCAAGATATAGAAAAGTAACATTCAACAAGCAAATAACCACCCAAGAATTAGACAAATGCCTAGAATGCAAGTCTAAACGTTTTTTTAAGCAATTGGCAATCAATCATATTACTGTTGGATTAAAAATAGGGAGTGTGAATATCAAATATAGCATAAATAACACACAAAAACTATATTTTTGCAAAGCAATATGTCCTGCAAAAAAGAGTTTTTAGTAGTCCAAAAAAATTTCAAGCTTTTGCACTGCAATTACTTGAAATTCTGTTTCCTACTTTCTAGAATAGGGGCAAAAAATAGCAAGTCTTCTCTTGTAAAGCTTGAACGCTAAATCTAACTTCTTGATGGCCCTGAAACAAGACACCAAACTTGTTAAAAAATAATTACACCATTCCCTCCCCGACAACGGCGCTAAAAATTGATTGCAAGTAAATGCAGTGAGAGTTACCGTCTGTTACCATCCAGCTTTGAACTAACTGTACGGTAGGAGAAGTTTCCTTGTAAAATTTTCTTGAATCAAATGAAAGATTACAGCGGATTAACACTCCGACTACAAGGGAGGGGAGATGTTTAGGCTTGAATCTCCCCTTTGTTTAATACTAGGTTCTTGATGTGGCGATGGAAAGTGAATCTTGTTTTCCGTTGACCGGGTGAACGTTCGGTGTAACGCCCCGATTCCACAGATACGGGGACGTCACTGCGACGTATATACGCAGGTCAAAAGGTGCCCCCACGTATACACGCTAAGCATAAAAGTACAACAAGGATCAGAGTGCACGACAAAGCGTGATTTCCATACATATGCCAACATAAAAGTACAAGTACAAGTCATCACAAGATATGATAAAATATTACACATTACATGTATCTTTTATCACAACTAAGTCCAAAAGCAAAAGATACAACATAAACACAAAATGCTCACGAGTAGGATGAAGATCCCGTGAGTCAAAAAGAAAGATCTGGCGCAAGGACTGGAGCTAATCAGCCTGCCCGCTAAAGAAAGCTCGATCTTCTGTGGATGGCTCCACTTCGATCCAAGCTTCGGAACCTGAACATACAAATCCAGGGGAGTCAGGACCTCCCGAAAATGAACAGGTTATAGCCAAGTGGCTAAGAGATATGAATAATAAGGACGGAACAGCATAATGAATATAAACCGACAAGTAATGAAAGCATAAAGAACTATAATCAGGATGAAATGGATACATAGTTAAAGTCTATTATTATTATTACTTGTCTCACTGTGATATCTTGCTATGTGACCCAGCGTCCCAGAGCACATAGATCCATATCCTAGAAAAGCAAGGTTGTTATTGGAAACCAGCGGTTTATCGACGAACTATGTTTACAGTGGGTCCCGTGCATGCCCGGGATAACGGTCCAGGATTGTTCCGTTGCTTGGTGACGGAAGCCAGCCGCTAGGCTATTCAGGAGGGACTTATGTATGCCCTTATCATGATAGTACTCAGGAAAAGGGAGCAAGCACTCCCCTCGGTCTCCTGGAGGCCCTCAGGTTAGACCGGAACATAATTGTACAATATACCTAATGCCACTGTAAACACGAACACATGTCGATATCCGCATGTTTCCCCCTGACCCAATGTAAGTTGGTCCATTTTATACAAAAGTTGAATGCATCATGCTTGGTTCAAGAGATGGCATGATAAGTGGTGATATTCACTATTTAACATGTCATGAAACGAGAATATGTAATAACAAGTCATGAAGTTACAAGAGATAACATCATCCAGTAATAGGTCAAGTAGTAACAGTCATGAAGCATGAACAAGCATAATATAATACACATGTATCAGGGTAAGATCCAAATTTAGAAAAGAAATCAACTATAATAAACAGCTTAAATTAGTCGACTAGGTGGAAGGTGTAGTCGACTGGTAGGGGTCTTAAGTCGACTAACAGTCTGGATTAGCCGACTAAAACTAGGTTCCAGAGAGTTGATATTCCGTTTCAGGGAAAGTTAGTCGACTAGGTAAAAAGGGTAGTCGACTAACAGACACGCAAGTCGACTAACAGTCAAGCTAAGTCGACTAGAACTGGGATACAGAGAGTTAAGTTTGTTTCAGGAGTCGACTAAGGTGAGAAGGGTTAGTCGACTAGTAGTCTATAGTCGACTAATAAATAGGATAAGTCGACTAGGGCCGAGAGTTGGGTTTCTGGTTCAAGTAAGGTTAGTCGACTAGGGAGGAATGTGTAGTCGACTAACAGTGATTCCCAGAGAGTTGAGGTTCATTTCCAGAAAGGGTTAGTCGACTAATAATCAGGGTAAGTCGACTAAAACTGTGTTTCAGAAACAGGTTAAGGTTCAACTAGAAGGGTTAGTCGACTAATGCCTAGGTTAAGTCGACTAATCTGGGTCTGTAAGTAGCGTACAGAACAGAATTTGCAGGTCGAATTTGAAGGTCAAATGTGTGATTTTGAAGGCACAAGTGAACAAGATGTGGAATACAAGTATACTAGGGAATTCACATGTCTTGGTGAGTAAGAATACTCACTAGGAGTGATCAATCGACGTTTTATGCGGTCGAAAGAGTCGTTGACGACGAATGGCGCCAAGGTGATCTTCGGTGGCGAAGAAGGCTATGATCCAAGGTCCAAGGTGGTTGCTTGAGGTGGAGATGAAGTCCTTGAGGTGGTTCTTGGAGCTAGGGTTGAGGTTGAGAAGGAGGAGAGATCTCTTGGTGAGGGCTAACACTTAGGTGAAATGAAGAAAAAGGAAAAGAATGTAAAGAGATTGTTTATATAGGTGTTAGATTTTGTAAAGGAGTTGCAAATAGTGAAATTGAGAGGGGGTTTTGTGCAAACATGGGGAGGGTGAGGTGTCCCTCACTTGGCCACTTGGCCGGCCATGGGGGAGAGAGAGAATGAGTGGGATTTAAAAAGGATTAGGTGAAAGTGAGTGGGATTATGTGGAAAATTGGAATTATTGGAAAATTGGAAAATGGAATTTTTGGAAAATACCGGAATCGTCCGAAATTCAAGTATCTCGGAACGACCCGAAAATTTTACTAAAAATCAAGAATAACATTTTAAGGCTCATGGTGAGATTCGTTTGAAGAAATAATTTATAGTTTTAAAACTAAAAATCCCGGAATCAGTTATCTACCGACTCCGTTGGAACTTTCATAAATTCATAAAATTCCCAGAAAAAGTATTTAGATAGAAAATATGATTCTAAGAAATAAAGTCTAAAGGACCTTCTTGAAATTCCTAACTGTTTGTGAATTAAAAATCTGAGAATCGATCAGCGGTACTAGTCGACACCGGTTTTGAAAATATTTAATTAAATTCAGGAAAATTCCAGAAAATCATAGAAAATATATAATATTGGAAAATGACTTTTAAAACTGAAATCGGTCAAATACAGGAAGTAAACCGAAAAATACGATTGAAAAACTGAACACGCAACTAAGTACGTATTCTGGGAACGGGGTATTACAATCCATCCACCTTACAAAAATTTCGTCCTCGAAATTTCATAAGGTGAAAGGTAACAGCAAAGAAGGATAACAGATAGATAAGGATGATAAGAAAGATAACAGTAGAAAGGAATAGAAGGAAGGAGTTTTACCAAATCAAGAAGTGAAGAGTTGAGGGTAACGCTCACGGACAACATCCTCTCGTTCCCATGTGGCTTCTCCAGGGGCATGTCTGTTCCAAGACACCAACACTAATGGTATGGCTTTGTTCTTCAATGTCTTGACACTTCTGTCCAAAATGGCCATCGGTTGCTCTTGGTATGACAAATCCGGCTGTAGTTCCAGTTCGGAGTGATCCAGGATATGACTATCATCCTTCACATACTTCCTCAGCTGAGATATGTGGAATACATTGTGAACTCCGTCCAAAGATGGCGGTAACGCCAACCTGTAAGACACCTCTCCCACTCGGTCCAAGATCTCGAATGGGCCGATATATCTCGGACTAAGCTTTCCACGAGTACCGAACCGGATTACTCCCTTTGTAGGTGATATCTTCAAAAACACATGATCTCCTGCCTGGAATTCCAATGGCCTTCTCAGTGTGTCTGCCCAACTCTTCTGCCGACTCTGCGCTGCCCTGAGGTGATCTCTGATAATCCTGACTTTCTCTGTTGTCTGAATCAGGATCTCCGGCCCCAAAAGTCTCCTCTCACCGACTTCATCCCAACAAATCGGCGACCTGCACTTCCTTCCATACAATGCTTCAAATGGTGCCATCTTGATACTTGCCTGATAACTGTTATTATAAGAAAATTCAGCCAAGTGAAGATGGTCTTCCCATGATCCCTGGAATTCAATCATACAAGCCCGCAGCATATCTTCAAGAATCTGGATAGTCCTCTCAGATTGTCCGTCTGCCTGAGGATGATATGAAGTACTGAATTTCAGACGAGTCCCTAGACTTTCTTGGAGGCTTTCCCAGAAATGAGATCTGAATCTGGTGTCTCTGTCTGATACAATACTAACTGGAACTCCATGCAGACGAACTATCTCCTTCATGTACTTGTCTGCCAGAACTTCTGTTGACTGACCCACCCTGAATGGTACGAAGTGAGCTGATTTGGTGAGGCGATCAATGATTACCCACACCGCATTATTACCTTTAGAACTGCGAGGCAATGCCGTGACAAAATCCATGGTAATGTGCTCCCACTTCCACTCAGGAATCGGTAAAGGTTGCAGAAGTCCAGCTGATCTCTGATGCTCTATCTTTATCTGCTGACAAACCAAGCACTTGGCAACATACTGGGCTATCTCCCTCTTCATAGCATTCCACCAAACTGCTTCTTCATATCCTGATACATCTTGTTTCCCCCTGGGTGTATGGAATATACTGAACTGTGAGCTTCTGCCAAAATCTTCTGCCGAACTTCTCCTTGGGGAACACAAATCCTGCTACCAAAATATAATGCACCATCTGGATGAATACAGATATCAGTCCTCAATCCAGCCTCTACCTGAGCTCGGAATTTCTGCAATCTGGGATCTTCCTTTTGAGCTTCCTTGATCTCATCTATCAATGTTGACTGAATCTGCAAAAGTCATGAACTGTCCTGCCTTATCACCTCCTTGTACCAACATCAAGTCCAATCTGATGATGTCTTGAATCAACTCCTTCTGCTGGGTAAGCTGGACAAGCATTCTATACTCTGGCTTCCTGCTCAGTGCATCTGGGACTGTATTGACCTTGCCTGGATGATATTGCAAGTCAATATCATAGTCCGCCATAAGCTCCAGCCACCGCCTCTGTCTCATGTTCAACTCCTTCTGTGAGAAAATATACTTGAGGCTCTTGTGATCCGTGTAGATCAACACCTTATCTCCCAGAAGATAATGCCTCCAAATCTTCAAGGCAAATATGACAGCTGCTAGCTCCAAGTCATGAGTTCGGTAATTCCGCTCATGAGGCTTCAGTTGCCTAGATGCATAAGCTATAACATGATCATGTTGCATAAGTACACATCCCAGGCCTTTCCCTGATGCATCACTGAAAATGACCATCCCCCCTCTACCTGAGGGAGTCCTCAAGATTGGAGCTGAAATGAGCTTCTGCTTCAATTGCTCAAAAGCGGCAGTACATTCCTCTGTCCATATGTACCTTTCTCCTTTCCGGGTGAGCTTGGTCAACGGAGCTGCAATCCTAGAGAAGTCTTGGACAAAGCGTCTGTAATACCCAGCTAATCCAAGAAAACTCTTAATCTCAGTCACCGTCTCCGGAATCGGCCAGTCCCTCACTGCCTGGACTTTGCTAGGATCAACTGAAATTCCTTCTGCTGAAACTATGTGTCCAAGGAAGGCTATACTGTCCAACCAAAAGTCACACTTGCTCCTCTTCACATGAAGCTGCTCCTGCTGTAGAGTCTGCAATACAATCCTCAAGTGTTCTGCATGCTCCTTGTTGTTCCTGGAATAGATCAAGATGTCATCTATGAAAACGACAACGAACTGATCCAAGTAGGGCGAGAACACTCTGTTCATCAAGTCCATGAAAACTGCAGGGGCATTGGTGACTCCGAAAGGCATAACTAGAAATTCATAGTGGCCATAACGGGTCCTGAATGCCGTCTTCAGAATATCCTCATTCTTCATCCTTAGCTGATGGTAACCCGACTGCAAATCCAATTTAGAGAATACCCGGGCTCCATGAAGCTGATCAAACAAGTCATCAATCCTTGGTAAGGGATACTTGTTCTTGATGGTAACCTTGTTCAATTCTCTATAATCAATACAAAGTCTTTTACCACCATCCTTCTTGTTCGCCAATAGCACTGGAGCTCCCCATGGTGAAGTACTTGGCCGAATCAACCCCTTATCAGAGTATTCCTGCAGCTGCTTCTTCAGAATCTCTAACTCCGCAGGTGCCATCCTGTACGGAGCCTTGGATATAGGAGCCACTCCAGGCACAGTCTCAATAGAGAACTCAATCATCCTTTCAGGTGGCAGTCCTGAGATCTCAGCAAAGACTCCTGGAAATTCATCCCACACCGGTACTCCCTTCTGAACCTCCGAAGTAGTCAACCGAGTCTTCCTCTTAGTAGACTTCACCTCTCCACTAAATTGAAATTCCGGTTGACGAGGGATCCTGAAAATAATCTTCTTCTCCCTACAGTCAATAACTGCATAGTACTGACTGAGCCAGGTCATGCCTAAGATTACGTCGTACCCCTTGGTGTCTAGTACGAGCATATCTATGGCCAAGGTCTTATCACAAAGTTCTACTGGACAGTCAGCACAAACTCTAGAAGATATGACTACTCCATTCCCTGTACTAATCTCCCATTTGTGGTCTAAAAATCTAACATGTATGGAATGCAATGCCACAAAATGATCTGAGATAAAACAATGTGAAGCACCGAAATCGAAGAGGGCTAAAACAGGATTAGAATGCACCTTGATATTACCTGTTATCACCTCCTCAGAAGTCTCAGCTTCTACTTCTATCAAATTGTAAGCTTGACCCCTTCCACGCCCTGCAGCAGTCCTAGCTCCCCTCTGGACCGGGCGAATAGCTTGCTGTGGAGGAGGGGGAGGAACTCTCCTGATCATCGGTCCCTGATTCCTCTGCCCCGGTGACCCTGGAAGTGCTCTCTGTCCATTCGGTCCCTGAAGTGCTGGCAAAGCTTGGCCGGCTATCCCCATCCTTCTGTGTGGACAGGCTTCTATGGAATGATCTCAGGAACCACACACCAAGCATAGCCCATTTGCCCTACGGCAATTCTGTCGAATGTGGCCTGGCTTCTGACAATAACTGCAGAAAGAAAGTGGCTGGGCCGTCTGGTAAGGAGCTGGTCTGAATGGTTGCCTCATCGCCTGAACCTTCGCTGCTCTGTAAGGGCCTCCTCTCCCCATAGGTGGAAATGGCCTCTTCCTGGCCTGGTTCCTCATCTGGCTCTCTTGCTTCTTCTCTAGCCCACGCTCCACCTCTCGAGCTATGGTGAGAACTTCAGAATAAGTCTTCAGCTGCTGGGGCATCAAGAAAACTTGGATGTCCATCTGTAATCCCTGCTGGAATCTGCTTGCCCGCTTCTCCTCATCCGCTACCATGTACGGAGCAAAGCGGCTAAGCCTGAGAAACTCTGCTGCATACTCATCCACTGACTTGTTCCATTGCTGCAATCTGATGAACTGCTCCTCCATGTCTTTCTGAGCAGTAGCAGGGAAGAATCTGCTGTAGAAACTCTTGGAGAACGTGTCCCAGGTGACAGGCTTCTCCAGTCTGGCCTCCTCCGCTAGCCACCAAGTCCTAGCTATGTCTTTTAACTGAATCTTGGCGACCTCAACTTGGTTCTCCTTTGGTACTCTGGCTGCATTCAGCAGATCTGATGTATCCGTCAGCCATTGCTCGGCATCCAGGGGTTTCTCTTCACCCGTGAATATGGCCGGTTGCAGCCGTCTGAAATCTGAAATATTCCCCGGCCTCTGTTCCTTAGGGGCTGCCAACTCCTGCCGAAGAAGTTCGGTCTGTTGCTGCTGGTTCTCCATCATGGTTTGAATGACCCTCAGAATGTCCACATTCTCTCCCGTGGGTCCATTCGATGTTTGTCCGGAATGGTTTCGTCCCGTCCTTCTCTCCATACCGAATTGGGATAAGACAACTGGAATTGGAAAAATGGAAGGAGTTTAGGACACAAGGGAAGGAATCAAGAAGGGATCAAGAAGGACTAGATAACTTTGTACATTGTAGTTGGCAAAAGCAAATTACAGTAATTTGCTGCTTAATTGTACTATAGGTGTGAGAGCCTAGGCTCTGATACCAACCTGTAACGCCCCGATTCCACAGATACGGGGACGTCACTGCGACGTATATACGCAGGTCAAAAGGTGCCCCCACGTATACACGCTAAGCATAAAAGTACAACAAGGATAAGAGTGCACGACAAAGCGTGATTTCCATACATATGCCAACATAAAAGTACAAGTACAAGTCATCACAAGATATGATAAAATATTACACATTACATGTATCTTTTATCACAACTAAGTCCAAAAGCAAAAGATACAACATAAACACAAAATGCTCACGAGTAGGATGAAGATCCCGTGAGTCAAAAAGAAAGATCTGGCGCAAGGACTGGAGCTAATCAGCCTGCCCGCTAAAGAAAGCTCGATCTTCTGTGGATGGCTCCACTTCGATCCAAGCTTCGGAACCTGAACATACAAATCCAGGGGAGTCAGGACCTCCCGAAAATGAACAGGTTATAGCCAAGTGGCTAAGAGATATGAATAATAAGGACGGAACAGCATAATGAATATAAACCGACAAGTAATGAAAGCATAAAGAACTATAATCAGGATGAAATGGATACATAGTTAAAGTCTATTATTATTATTACTTGTCTCACTGTGATATCTTGCTATGTGACCCAGCGTCCCAGAGCACATAGATCCATATCCTAGAAAAGCAAGGTTGTTATTGGAAACCAGCGGTTTATCGACGAACTATGTTTACAGTGGGTCCCGTGCATGCCCGGGATAACGGTCCAGGATTGTTCCGTTGCTTGGTGACGGAAGCCAGCCGCTAGGCTATTCAGGAGGGACTTATGTATGCCCTTATCATGATAGTACTCAGGAAAAGGGAGCAAGCACTCCCCTCGGTCTCCTGGAGGCCCTCAGGTTATACCGGAACATAATTGTACAATATACCTAATGCCACTGTAAACACGAACACATGTCGATATCCGCATGTTTCCCCCTGACCCAATGTAAGTTGGTCCATTTTATACAAAAGTTGAATGCATCATGCTTGGTTCAAGAGATGGCATGATAAGTGGTGATATTCACTATTTAACATGTCATGAAACGAGAATATGTAATAACAAGTCATGAAGTTACAAGAGATAACATCATCCAGTAATAGGTCAAGTAGTAACAGTCATGAAGCATGAACAAGCATAATATAATACACATGTATCAGGGTAAGATCCAAATTTAGAAAAGAAATCAACTATAATAAACAGCTTAAATTAGTCGACTAGGTGGAAGGTGTAGTCGACTGGTAGGGGTCTTAAGTCGACTAACAGTCTGGATTAGCCGACTAAAACTGGGTTTCAGAGAGTTGATATTCCGTTTCAGGGAAAGTTAGTCGACTAGGTAAAAAGGGTAGTCGACTAACAGACACGCAAGTCGACTAACAGTCAAGCTAAGTCTACTAGAACTGGGATACAGAGAGTTAAGTTTGTTTCAGGAGTCGACTAAGGTGAGAAGGGTTAGTCGACTAGTAGTCTATAGTCGACTAATAAATAGGATAAGTCGACTAGGGCCGAGAGTTGGGTTTCTGGTTCAAGTAAGGTTAGTCGACTAGGGAGGAATGTGTAGTCGACTAACAGTGATTCCCAGAGAGTTGAGGTTCATTTCCAGAAAGGGTTAGTCGACTAATAATCAGGGTAAGTCGACTAAAACTGTGTTTCAGAAACAGGTTAAGGTTCAACTAGAAGGGTTAGTCGACTAATGCCTAGGTCAAGTCGACTAATCTGGGTCTGTAAGTAGCGTACAGAACAGAATTTGCAGGTCGAATTTGAAGGTCAAATGTGTGATTTTGAAGGCACAAGTGAACAAGATGTGGAATACAAGTATACTAGGGAATTCACATGTCTTGGTGAGTAAGAATACTCACTAGGAGTGATCAATCGACGTTTTATGCGGTCGAAAGAGTCGTTGACGACGAATGGCGCCAAGGTGATCTTCGGTGGCGAAGAAGGCTATGATCCATGGTCCAAGGTGGTTGCTTGAGGTGGAGATGAAGTCCTTGAGGTGGTTCTTGGAGCTAGGGTTGAGGTTGAGAAGGAGGAGAGATCTCTTGGTGAGGGCTAACACTTAGGTGAAATGAAGAAAAAGGAAAAGAATGTAAAGAGATTGTTTATATAGGTGTTAGATTTTGTAAAGGAGTTGCAAATAGTGAAATTGAGAGGGGGTTTTGTGCAAACATGGGAGGGTGAGGTGTCCCTCACTTGGCCACTTGGCCGGCCATGGGGAGAGAGAGAGAATGAGTGGGATTTAAAAAGGATTAGGTGAAAGTGAGTGGGATTATGTGGAAAATTGGAATTATTGGAAAATTGGAAAATGGAATTTTTGGAAAATACCGGAATCGTCCGAAATTCAAGTATCTCGGAACGACCCGAAAATTTTACTAAAAATCAAGAATAACATTTTAAGGCTCATGGTGAGATTCGTTTGAAGAAATAATTTATAGTTTTAAAACTAAAAATCCCGGAATCAGTTATCTACCGACTCCGTTGGAACTTTCATAAATTCATAAAATTCCCAGAAAAAATATTTAGATAGAAAATATGATTCTAAGAAATAAAGTCTAAAGGACCTTCTAGAAATTCCTAACTGTTTGTGAATTAAAAATCCGAGAATCGATCAGCGGTACTGGTCGACACCGGTTTTGAAAATATTTAATTAAATTCAGGAAAATTCCAGAAAATCATAGAAAATATATAATATTGGAAAATGACTTTTAAAACTAAAATCGGTCAAATACAGGAAGTAAACCGAAAAATACGATCGAAAAACTGAACACGCAACTAAGTACGTATTCCGGGAACGGGGTATTACATTCGGACCTCTTGGGAATCTTCTCTTTGGATGGCAGACGGAGTAACACAGCTCCTGTCGACCAGGAATCTCAAAGAGATTGTAGGCAAAGATTGACTTGTACGCAGCAAGTTGCTTGAAGAGTTGAACTCTCTTTCTTTTTGGTGGAGGTCTCGGGGCTTCTACAGCTCACAAGCGAAATTCTTCTCCAAAAATTATCTGATCGACCGACCCTTTCTCCATAGCAACGGGGCTATTTATAGAGGTTTCAGGGTTGAACGTGCCCCCTAAAAACGCTCCATAATGGGGGGTTAACTTCCTCATTATGTGGGAGTTAATTGACCCAATAACGAGGGCAGTTATAACTGAGACGCGGGTTTTGACCCTCGCGCCTTGGTGCTGCAGTGATGCTGGCGGGTTTCGGCCCTCGCTTCTTATTGCTGCAGTGATGCTGGGACGCGGGTTTCAACCCTCGCGTCTTGGTGCTGCAGTGATGCTGAGACGCGGGTTTCGGCCCTTGCGTCTTGGTGCTGCAGTGATGCTGAGACGCGGGTTTTGACCCTCGCGTCTTGGTGCTGCAGTGATGCTGAGACGCAGGTTTCGACCCTCGCGTCTTGGTGCTGCAGTAATGGCTATGATTAGCCCTGCGTCTGGAGTTTGGACTCTGCTTTTTAATGACTTGTCTTCAGTGATTTTTAGACAGCCTACAGAACCCCCTCCAAAGTTTTCGATATTCCGCGGTTGACTGGGACGGATTTCGAAATACTTTGGACTTTGGTTGAGTTCATACTTCTCATGATTGGACTGACAATGATTTTGAGATGCTCTGAGCTTGATCCTGTCTGGAATGTGGTCTTCGTAAGTGTACTGTGAACCTTTTGAAGCCGCCAGAAATGATCGTAGCGAGTGTCTAGATACACAGTCTAGACCTCCCCAGTGCTCTGGGTTTGTTGTTTGTGTACTTTGAACCAGGGGTAAACAGTCATCTGCTTGTGCCAGTGTACTGTTTAAACTGAATTGCAGAAGCAAAGACTGAATGCAAGTCCTGTAGACGCAGTGGTCAAGTTGCTTTAAAGACGCGCCTCTTGTAGGGATGCGTCTTTTGGGATGGAGACGTAGCTTTCGCTCTGTGAAGTAGGCGCGACCTTGGCCTAGTTGAAGAGGCGCGATCTTCGGAGGGACGCGATTTTCTGTTGAACACGAATCTGTGTTGTGGGCGTGTTGCCACGCGTCCAGCAGAATTGAGGGGACATCTTCCTTTTGGCGCGCGAATTTTACGCTGCATTTAATATACCTGCCACGCGTCAGACAGGGATTAGGCGTCGAGCCAAGCGCCGTGTATCTCTGCGAATCACTGTGCCTATAAAAGACAACAGTCTTTCAAGAGTCATCATTTAGACTCTTCTTCTTCGTTTGAGCCTCTTAGGGTTAAGAAACTCGAAGCTTTTTCCGTTTTCACCACATTCAACACCGATTCCACGGTTGCGATGGCACCGAAAGCCAAGCATGCTGCTTCGTCCTCGAAGGCTGTTGCTCCTGAGACTCAAATGGGTGGTTCCTCCATGCAGGAGGCCCCTATTTCAGGTAATAAAACCATTGAAGGGGCTTATAGAGTTCTTTTAACTCTTAAGTCCCTTTTAAATGTGAACCGCCAACGCGGGCTCGTGCCCGTGTTTGATCTTCAGGCACGGTTCTTGAGTTGATGACAAGACGCAGGTTTGACAACCTCTGCATCTTTCCTTTATCAACTTGAGTCTGTATCTGTTTGTTGAACGCAGGGCCTCATTGAGCCTTGCGTTTTGGACTCCATGCTCAGAATATTTCTAAGTGTGGGGAGTTCAAACGCAGACTTCTTACGATTCTTGTGTCTTGTAAGATTATACACAAGTTTTAATGAATCTTGCGTCTGAGTCCGACGCTTAGAAATTTTTCTAAGTCCTAGATTTTAAAGTGTGGGCTTCATGTTAGCCTCGCGTTCTTTGAATCTGGACGCAGATTTTGATGATCTCCGCGTCTGGATTCATTACTGCGTTTGAGTTTCAAACACTTAATCATTTTCTTTCAGATTTCTGATCAAGTGTTGTTCTCTTTGCAGTACGATACTCCTCCAACCCTTTGTCTAAAAAGTGCCACTTTGGGCATGTAGGCGGCGCTGATCGTAATTTGACCTTTGTGCTGCAGAAAATTGCTCCTGTGACTATTGGTAAGTCGAAGGAGCGCAAGGAGAGGATCTCTAAAGCCAGTATGATGACCCTCCGAGAGATTATCTCTGATGGACTATTTGAGACAGATTCTCGCACTCCATTGCGGAAGCCTGTCTTCTTCTTTGGTGATGATATTGATGAGGAAGATAGGATTTTGCACGACGGAGATTATAAGTGGCTCCGTCAGATAGGGGATAGGAGGTTCTTTCTTCTCAATATGGAGAGAATGTATCCCCTATCTTATTTTCAGCATATGTCTGTTCACCATGCGATGGACTGGGATCTTTCCCGATTTGTCTCCGGTGTCTCTCTTGGCAGACTAGGTGCCAAAGAAATACACTCTGCCGGCCATGGGAAAGAGGTCTTTGGTTTATTTCCCGGATTGATCAGGTCTGAATATCCGAGAGGGAAACCCCTCAGCTTGGCACCACCTTATCAACCAGTTCATGAAGATGAGAAGTGATTTTCCCGTCGACTTCTGCCCGCTCGGTGGGTCCATTCTTCCGACAGATCTTGGTGGGACAAGATGGTTGAGTTCGTCCTTGTCGAATTTGGAGCCTTGCTGGAACATGTGGGGCTGTACCACTCAATCAAGGCTGTTCAGTATGGCATCCCACAAAGCTCCCATAATTTCTATGGCATCTTGGAACACTATAAACCTTTGACGGGCACATTCTTTACTCCGGTTGGAGAGATGGGGCTCACTCTTCATGAGCTGTATGAAGTCTCGGGGCTTGTTATCGGAGATGCCCCTTATGATGAATACGTTCCGACTTCTGAAGAACTTTATCTCTTGAAGAAGGAAAGCCCTCAAGTATATGAGACATACTAGGAAGTGTTGTGTCACTTCCACATCTGCAGTCAAATAACCTCTTGGAGGAACATGGGTGTTAAGTAGATGTCCTGGGCGAGCTACCTATTCAACGGTATAAATGAGAAAGATAGCCCAGTGACCAGTCTGGCTCCTTGTACTAAAGAAGAAATTGCTGAGAGGATCAACGCCTCTACTAGCTCTTACACTACGAAGTCAAATGAGGATACTTTTAAACCTGACACGGTCTTTGAAAGTTTTCATCATCAAGCCCGAGTTCCCATTTCTGACCGGGCGCTATTGGCGGGCTTTCTTATGCTATGGCTGAAGCGTTGTGTGGTGCCAACACTGTCACATGAAGTAATTGTTGCCGATGTGGTGTACCCGGCGGTTTTGTTGGCCTACAGAAAGTCTATCGCCCTCCTTCCAGCAATGGTGGCTGGAATTCAAAGTGGATTACGGGCTCTGGTTAAAAGCCTGTGCCAAGTGGAGGCCATTGTCGACTCCAAGGGTAGACCGGAGGTTGACTCAGAGGGAAGGCCAATAGTAAAGACCCCTAACCCCAGATCGAGCTTCCATATACGTACTTGTGGCTTGGTACGTTATGCACTGCCCTTCACTGATGACGGCGGTGCCTCTGTCTGAGGGGTTTGTCCCTTTTGTGTAAAAACTGGAGAATTTGAGCTGGTCCAACTACTATATGTTCTACGTTCGAAAATGTATTCTGAACGCTTCGAACTACCAGCTTGACCGTTGCTTCCCCGAGATTACTGGTGCATCTTACGGGGATAAATTTTCCGACCTTGCGGGACCAGATGATTTCACAAGGCTACCATCGGGAGTCTTCTGGTGGCTGATTAATATTCGGCCTGGGTATCTGCTCTTTCGGCAAGGGAACTCATGTACAATCGAGCCTTATATGCCGAGTCGTTTTGCTCGACAGTTCGGCTATGATCAATTATATGTTGGTAACCCCAATGCTAATCTCTCCTACAGTGGGAATTTGTTTGAAGGTGCTCGGGCATGGTATTATAGCGTGGCTGGAGGGATAAAAGCTGTTTTCAGCTTGCCTCACAAGACGCCCAACTGTTACATTAGCCTTAGCTTCTGTACTTGGTACTCCCTGGCTAGCAAGATGCCTGATTTCTCAATAAATATCTCATGCATTAAGAGCATCAAGGCGTCATATAAGGACAAATTAGAGTCCAACAAACGCGCACGAGGTATGAAGGAATACCAGGCAGCCGAGAAAGAGGCAGGAGGGGAAACAGGGGCGGGACCGAGAGCAGCAGCACCCAAGGAGCAGCCCGCTAAAAAGAGTTGGCAGGCTGTGTCAAACATGGCTCTACTTCCAAGGGTGAGCCTATTCCGAAGAAGGCTAGGAGGGACTCGGAGGCTGAAGCTTCAATGTCCGAGGTAGTCTCTTCTGGTATTGAGGAGCAGAGGGAGGAAGAGGAAGAGGAGACTTCCTCTCTTCGTCCTCGTGGTCTACGCAGCAGGGGCCCCATGATCCTGGAAGAAGGAGAATTTGCAGGTGAACCCATCATGACTGAAGAGGCTGAGCAACCCGAAGTTGACTTGGTAGGGAGGGATAACGTTGAAATCCCAGGGGTTTCAACTCAGCCTGGGCCTTCTTCAGTTTATGAGCGGAGGGTTGAGATGCAACAGCCTGGGTCTCCTAGTGTATTCATGCCCACTTCATGGGTTGTTGATCCCAGACCTACCACTGGGGTGCTCGGTAGTAAAGCCTCGATTGTTGAGCCTGCTTATGTTGAACTGTCATCTTCATCGTCCAAAGAACATGGATATTATTCTGGCGAAGAAGTTGATTTCGGCGACGAACCCGCTCTTCCTGATACGAGCAAATTTTCGCATATTTCAGAGGAAGAGATACAAGGACTCGACCCTGTGGCGGCTTCACCGTTAGCAATAATTGCAGCTACCGAAGGTACTTTTCTTGTTTTCTTGAACCGTCTCCTTCTCAAGTTAGGGAAGGGTTCTGACATTTACTTTTGATTTTCAGGGCTGGCTATCGACAGTGAGGCCACCACCTCCTCTCATATCGAAGAGATGATTCAAGAGCTTGCCCAGCAAGAGGGCCCTGAGGCTCCTATTACCGGGATGCCTCAGGAAAGTGCGACTGTCGAGGTTGGGGAGGCCTCAACCCCACATGACCTATCCAGGAACGTGCCATCTTCAGACCCTCAACTTGGTAAGAGAATACTGGTGCATTGAATATCCTCCTTTTTATTGTCATGGTTGATGTTTCGGTGGTTTGCAGAGAGTGCTGGAGTAGCTCAAGAAGAGAATCCTGCAGCAAGCATTGACGCAGAAGGCAGTACAGTTCAAACCTCGACCGGGAAACCCGATGTCGCAAGGTTTGCTGTTACTCCAGTCGCAGTGGAGGCCACTACAACAATAACTGCCCCGGAAGTGTCGGTGACCATCTCAGTATCTGACGAACCTATCGTCGGCCTTACTCCTGAATTGATTCCCGTCTCTCGCCCTGTCATGGAAAGGGGGTCCGGGATTACATCAACAGAGTTCTCCCCAGTTAATGACATCATGAAAGAGCTAGCACATCAAATGGTGCAGCAATTCTTTACTTCCATGCGATCTTGTATTGACCTCATCCTTTCTGGGGGCATCTCTTTCGAGTTTGCCCGAATATTGCTCGAAAATCAGATCGAGAACATCGGTCATACTGGGAGTCCTTCGCAGGCTAGGGCATGCCTGATGCTGGTGGAGCAGCTGGGGAGCCACCTGAAGGAGCTCAAGACTCTGGAAAATGCTGGCTCGTAGAGGAGGCCCGGATAGCCTTGAATAAGCTTCTTGCCGCTCAAGAACATGAGCGAAAGGAGATGGAGGAACAAATATCTGACGAGGCCTGCCATCTCCAGCATTTCCAAGCTGACTGCCAAAGGCTGATTGGTGATTCCAAGGAATCTGAAATTGTCATACAGAGTGCAGAGCAGGTTATTGCCACTGCTCGAGCTAGGGCACAAGCCTTGATCGAGATCAATGAGCAGAAGCTTGCCGCTGCTAGGAAAAGGCTGGAGGAGCTGGAAAATCTAGAACGCAGGCTGAAGAAAGCCTCTCCGTTCATTCCTCCAGGTTGGAGTCTCTTCAAGCGCAACTGGCTGCGAAGAGATTTTTGTCTTAGGAGGAGCTGCGGGTCCAAGCTCTGATGGAGGCTGAGAAGGCACGTCGCATGAGATGCATCGTCTCCGAGAACAAATCCGTTTTTTGGCGAAGCAAGATTATTAGCCTCCTTTCTTTTTTTTGGTTTAAAAAGAACACTCTACTTGTCAAGAGTGTCTGTATTACTTTTACCATTTTTGAATCAAATAATAAAAGTCTTCAGAATTTTGCTCCATTTTAAGTTTTTTGCTCGCTGTAGATGAACTCAATTTCATAACCGCAGTCTTTGACTGTAGTCTTTAGTCGGCCATGAATAATAAACTTAGGCTGCACTGAGTTCTTGAGCGAGACGCGATTTTCATTCATGATGGAGACGCGAACCTTGGGGACGTGGCCCTAAGTCATTACTGAAGACGTCGTTCAAGCTTATCAAGGAAGACGCGCAAACCTTCCTTTCCGATTAAGGGCACAGCTTTGGCTTAAGGACAAAAGGGCGTTGTTCTGAAATGCAAATTTGTGTTCTTCAATAAAGGGGACGCGACCGTCATATTTATGAAATGACGCAGATCCATAGACGCGGCCTTTATTCTGTCAGGATGTAGTGGAAGCGCAATCTTAGGCTCCTCAAAAACTGATGCATGGATCCCAGATAGTTGATGGGGACGCGGCACTGGCTCAATAGAGACGCGTCTCTGGACCATTGATAAGGCGCAAACTCAGGCTGTATTGAGTTTATGATAAAGACACGACTGTCATCTCGTAATGGAGACGCCGTTCCGGGCTCCTCGAGAATGACGTAGGGCTTCTCTGGTCATTGAGGGCGCAAGCTTTAGAACGCGGCTTTCAAGATGATGCAGACTCAAGACGCAATCTCTGAATGGATCCAATTCGCTGAGGAGACGCGGCTCTGAATCACCCCAAGAGACGCGGTCACGGATCTCTTAACAGGAATGAAAAGAACGCAGCCTTCGGGTTCATGAAGGGACGCGGGTTTCAGGACGCGACCTTTGAGTCTGCGCTTGACGCAACCTCCCAAGCGTTACATGCAACTCATCTTAAAGATCTTGTTAGATCTTTAAATGCCAAATCGGCATTGACGATTGGGGACTCGTATCCTCCGATGTTTCCCGAAGTGACAATCCACGCGTCAGCTCTTCATTGGGCTTTGACATTAATATCTTTAAATGCCAAGTCGGCGTTGATGATTGGGGACTTGCGTCCTCGACGCTTCCCGAAGCGGCAATCTACGCGTCAGCTCTTCATTGGGCTTTGACGTTCGTGCGGGAATTAAGGCCGATGGCTCTGGTTTTTACGCCATTAATTACAGGCCTTATGGGTTGCCTATAAATAGGCCTCACCCCCTTAATAGTCCATTGCTTAGACTGTTTTCCCTCGAGAGCAGGCGCTTTGAGGGACTTCATCTTCTTCCTTCAATGGGATTTGCCCCCATGGACAGCGAAGACCCAAAGCTTTCATGTTTTTCTTTAATCTTTCCTGAAGATTATCACTGTCAAGTGATTTCAAGATCAAAAAGCGTCCCTCTGAGTACCTTTTATATCCGCGCCTTGATGCAGAAAGTTTAACCTTTAAAGGGTTATTCTGCGGGTAGGAATTACTTATCCACCATGAAATACTCAGCCTAACTGAGTTTCAGTTTTGCTGTTCCTTAAAGAGATTCATCTTCTCGACCTTCTCTTGAAGTCTGACTGGTGCGCTCATTATTTGGAAGTTGCGCCTTTTAGACTTCTTGATGAAGCGCGAGTTGATTGAGTCTGAACACTAACTCAAAATCCTCTGGACGCGAGTGTAATGGACTTTGCACCTGGACTGTGAGACGCGAGCTTTGCATATAGATCTCGCGTTTGAGGTTGTTGACTTAGAAGAATTTTAATTCTTGCCGAAGGCTTCAGACTTTAATGTAGCAACCCTTGTTTCTCAAATAAGGATGTGGCAATTTTCGCGTCTGGTTCTCTTCGCGTCTCATATTTTAGACGCGGGTCTAAAACTAGACCGCGTTCAGATCTGTGTGTATTCGAAGTTCACAACTTTGATCGCGTCAGTTTCTGTCGTAACAGAATTTTGACTTTCTGCGTGGGTCATTCCTGCGTCTGAAGTTCACAACTATGCCGCGTCTGTCCTTTAGTTCTTCTGTTTCAGAATTCTAACCTTCTGGTTTGTTACTTCTCGCAGGTAGCCTCAATCATCCTTTCGCACATTTGCTGGGCCCTTGGGAGAATATATCAGCCAGCGAACTTGTTCGATGGTCGACCATTGGAGGAGAAGTCACGGCTCCTGTTTATGGGAGACGAGGATTTGCGCGACTGATGACATTCGTCAAGACCTCATTGGACATGATGCACCGGCCATGCCCCCGGGTTCACCATGGTCACAGTGGGTATGGTGGCGGGTATGGTCCTCTTGCAGGTCACGGGAAAGAGGACGTCACCTGTAAGGTCTCGAATCCTCCCTTCACCAATTTTACCCCAGAAGTGACATCGACGAAAAGTCCATGTTCATTGGATGACTTTCTGGTGGTAGAGATGTTCATCAACGAAGGATCATGGCCTACACCAGTTGGTCGGATGGAATCAGAAGGTTCTGCTGCATTTCAACCTCAAGAAACACCATTGTTCTTGGTCAACGATGGACTCCTTCGATGTTTACGTCATGCATTATGATGTAATCAACATCCGATCGTTACAATAGTGCTCAGCCCTTCTTTGGCGCTCTTCCAAACATCTTGTATTTGGAGTGGTGAGAATGCTTCAGGGAGTAAGTGCAACCTTTTACTGAGAGAGAGGCTTCTTTGTACTCCTGTATTGTAACACTCAATCTTATTGTATAAGAGTGCATCCTATATCACTTCCATGTATAAATGAAAGCGACACTTTTTCCTTGTCTTCTTCTATTGTCTTGAATTCCTTTTTGTATTGAAAATCAGATGAATAGAAGTAAAGGATTGATCTTTGACTTGTTAAAAATATGATAATAATCTTAACGAGTCAAATTTTGTAGAAAGATCCTATTCAGGAACTCAACAATGATGTCAGAGGTGTGTTATTAACTTGACAGAAATAAGATAATTCTTGTGGACCTGCCAATCTATAAATGAGAATGACAGGTGGAATTTGTACCCCCAGGGAGGATGAGTTTTCATCAGAGGTTCGGTGTTAACTTGACTAAGACTCAGTTGGAGATTTAATGAAAACACTGTTAACGGTGTAATGTTAACCTAACAATGTTTTTAAGTGGACTTGTTATTCTGTTGACGAGAATAACAAGTGAGACTAGACTCGAGGGAATCTAGGAGGACTTTTTTCGTTAGAGGTGTGATATTAACTTAACGGGTTGAATATAGTCTTGTCAGAAGTGTGATGTTAACTCGACAAGGGTGTGAGTCAGAGGTGTGATATTAACTTAACTCAAGAGTGTTCCAGCTTCATTTGGAAAAACTAAAAGTGTCACTGTCATAGGTGTAATGTTTAACTTGGCAGTGAGGATAATGCTAGAAGTATAATTTTGAACTTGGCATTGGTCATCTCGACTTTGACAAGGAAGTCCGAGGGAAAGTCATGGCCATAGGTGTATTTTTGAACTTAGCAATGACCTGGATGCTAGAGGTGTAATGTTAAACTTAGCATCGCTCATTTCAGCTTCGATACAGAAGTCTAAGGAAAGTGACTGTCAGAGGTTTAGTATTGAACTTGGCAGCAACTCAATCACTGTTAGAAGTGTAATGTGAAACTTAACAGTAATTTGTCAGAGGTGTGGTATTAATTTGACAGAAATTGGCTCGAGATAGGAGCAATTTTAAGGACCCGCCATTCTATTGATGAGAAGTGACAGGTAGAATTTGAAATGTCAGAGGTGTAATGTTAAACTTGACAGTGAATTGATTTGCGATATAAGCAATTTTGAAGACTTATCATTCTATTGATGAGAATTGACAAGTGAAGTTGGAAGTGTCAGAGGTGTAGTGTTAACTTGACAAATCGGAAGACTTGCTACTTCATATAGAGTTGAGACAAGCAAGATTTGCCCTTACTAGGGAGTACTGAGATTTTTCATTGCCAGAGGTATAATGTTAACGTAGCAGTTACTGTATTTTATGGACCTACCATTCCGTGTATGAGAATTGGTAAGAAATTTTAGAGGAGGGAATGGGACTAAGTCCACTTAGGATTTTTAGCAAACCCTCAGCTATCAACAGATTTGGTGTGCCTTTACCAACTACCGTTTGAGTTGGGCTAGCCATGCTATTCCCCTCAGGATGATGAGTTCTCGAAGATTTACGTTGGGCTTAGAAGCCAACATTTTCCTCTGTCCTTAGCCGCCGGAGGCGTCGGACGTTAATGAAGAGAGCAATACTAAAACCCAAGTTTCGCCTTTTATTTCTTTCTCAATATTTACATCATACATCATGGTGCAGTCAGTGCCCGGTTAGCTTGTCACCGATCTATCGTGATGTGACCTAGTAAAGGAAAGAAACTTTTCTTGGATCTGGAGCTTTGATCAGAGGTATAATATTAACTTGATCAGAGGAAAAGTACTATTCAAGGAAAGTACTTCTTCAAGAATCTGCCGTTGATCGGCATCATGAGTGTATCGTCATTTGAAGTTATGAGGCGATATGCTCCATTTGAGTAGACTGACTCTACTACAAATGGTGCTTCCCATTTGGGCTGAAATTTTCCTTTTGTCTTATGTGTCATCACCATAGGTCTTCTGACAGCTAAGACAAGGTCGCCTCTCTTGAAAGTTTGCGCCTTAACTTTCTTGATGAAGGCTCTGGTAATCCGAGCTTGGTAGAGCTCGATTTGTTGTTGGGCCTGCAGACGTTTATCATCTAAGGCTTCCAGTTCTTGGAGTCGCAATTGATGCTTCTCCTCCTTTGTCATCTCTGCTGTCAAGGCGATGCGTAGAGATGGAATTTTGATTTCTAGTGGAAGCACGGCTTCACACCCATATACCAAAGAAAATGATGTAGATTTAGTTGGGGTTCGAACAGTTGTGCGATAGGCCCATAAGCATTCACCTAACTTGTCGTCCCAGTCACGCTGACTTTTCGAGACGAATTTCTTGAGAAACTTGCCAATGGTCTTGTTGAAATCTTCTGTGAGACCATTAGCGGCGGGGTAGTATGCCGTTGAGGACACACTCTGGATTCTGAACTTAGTGCAGAACCTCTGGAAAGCCTGACTGACAAACTGGGGTCCATTATCATGGACGATTCGCCGAGGTACACCAAAACGGTAGATGACGTGATGTTTAACGAATTTGATCACATCAAATGACTTTACCTCCTTCAAAGGAATGGCTTCAGCCCATTTAGAGAAGTAATCGGTTATGGCTAAAATGAACCGATATCCTTTTGATGACGGTGGGCTGATAGGGCCAATTACGTCCATGCCCCACATCTCAAATGGCCAGGTAGAAGTTGTAGAGTAGAGGTATCCTGGTGCTTGATGGATAAAATCACCGTGCACTTGGCAGGCATGACATCTTTTGGCATAGGTGATAGTGTCAGTGATCATCTTAGGCCAATAATATCCAACCTTTGGAGTCGATTCTCAAGTTTCGGGCCAGGTTGATGGGCTCCACACATGCCGTCATGGGCTTCTTTCAATACCTCCTGTGCCTCTTTTTGTGATAGGCAGTGAAGCAAGATCCCGTCATGCGATCGACGATACAATGTTCGTGTGATCGTATTATAGTAGAATTTGGGGGCTTTCCTTCTGATGGTAGTCGCTTCTTTAGTATCATCAGGCAGGATGCCGTATAAGACATAATCAATGTAAGAGAATCGCCAGTCTTTAGGCTCTGGGCCGGTTGACGACTGAAGAGCTTCTCTGACTTGACAATCTCCTGTTGGCTCCTGGTATTCTTCAGAAGCGATTCTTGAGCAATACAGGTCATGACTGTGGACAAGTATTTTCTCTACTACTCCAGCTGGAAGGGCTAAAGAGGCAGCGAGAGATGCCAGTGCATCTGCATGCGCATTTTGCTTGCGTGGTACATGGTCAATGTAAAAGTTTATGAACTTCCCGGCCATGTGGACAGTTGCATTGTAATAGGGTACTAGATCTTCATATCTGGCTTCGTACTCCCCGCGAACTTGGTTGACGATAAGTTTAGAGTCACCATATGCCTCGAGATTTTTAACGCCAATCTCATCGGCGAGTTGCATTCCAATCAAAAGGGCATTGTACTCTGCTACATTGTTGGAACAAGGCTCGGTTAATGAGACGGATCGGGGAATCACATAGTTCTATGGGGAGACGAGCACTACCCCTACTCCTGCTATGATATGTCCTTTCGGGCCTATTCTCGATGCACCGTCACAGAAAAGTTGCCACACTTGTCTTTCAAAAGATGTCTGGGTCAGGCAGACTTCAGCGACCTCGTCTGGGAGATCCTCGTAAAGTTCGGTTGCCCTTGGATCTGGATGCTCAGCCAGGAAATCCGCCACCGCTTGTCCCTTCACGGCTTTTTGTGGTAAAAAGCGCATTTCATATTGGGATAGCAGTATGGCCCATTTTGCGAGTCGGCCGTTTAACGATGATGGCTTTTGTCATGAGAAACCTTAAAAGGTTAACCTTTGATATGACGTTTATAGTTTGGCCTACCAGATAGTGTCGCATTTTCTGAACAGCGAACACCAATGCCAAACATTCCTTCTCGATTGGATTGTATCGATGTTCGGCGCCGATCATGGTTCTACTCAAATAATAGATTGCTTGTTCGCGTCCTTGATCATTGTTCTGGGCTAGCAAAGCTCCTAAAGAATGATCCATTGCTCGGACGTATATCAGGAAAGGTTTTTCGGATACCGGAGCTGTAAGGACTGGTGGTTGTGTGAGGTATTGTTTAATTTCCTCAAACGCTTGTTGGCAAGCATTATCCCAAATGAACGAGACACCCTTTTTCATTAATTTGATAAAAGGTTGGCATCTTCCGGAGAGATTTGAGATGAACCTTCGGATGTATGTCAATCGTCCTTGCAATCCCCTGAGTTCTCTGAGATTCTGTGGAGGTTGCATCTCCTGAATGGCGCGAACCTTTTCGGGTCCAAATGAATTCCTGTGAAAGTTACCACAAACCCTAGGAATTTACCGCTGGCCACCCCCAGGAAGGATTTGGTGGGGTTCATCTTCAACTGATAGGCCCGCATGATGCCAAAGATAGCCTTTAAATGGCTATGTGATCACCTTTGGCGCGGCTTTTTACTGCAATGTCGTCAACATAGCATTCCACCGTTTTGCGCATGCGTTCGTGGAAAATGGCATTCATGGCCCTCTGATATGTCGCCCCCGCATTCTTTAGTCCGAAGGGCATGACGGTGTAGCAGTATACCCCCAGTGGTGTCCTAAAAGAGGTATGTTTTTCATCGTCAGGATACATTTTGATTTGGTTATACCCTGAGAATCCGTCCTCGAAGGACATTCGCTCGAATCCACACGTATTGTCAATCATGACATCCATGATTGGAAGTGGGAATTCGTCTTTGGGACATGCCTCGTTTAGATTGCGAAAATCAATGCAGATCCGAATCTTTCCATTCTTTTTGGCAACGGAGACGATATTGGCTACCTAATTAGGATGTTCTTCTTCCCTAATGAAGCCAGAGTCTATAAGTTTTTTGACTTCTGACTGAATTGCCTCCATTACTTCTGGACGGAACCGTCGCTGTTGTTATTTGACTGGCTTTACATCCGAATTAATGTTGAGGCGATGCATAGCCACTTGAGGATCAAGTCCAGGCATGTCCTCGTAATTTCAGGCGAAAACATCTATGTATTCTCGCACAAGAGATATTAAATCTTCTTTCTCGGAGGGCGACAAGCTTTCGCTTATAAAGATGGGCTTAGGATTAGCCTCATCTCCTAGGTTAATCTGAGCAACTTTATCCTCCATAGGTGGCTCGCGCTGTTCAAAGCGAGTATCCCAAAGGGTATTTAAGTGCTTGATCCAAGGATCTGTATCAGACTGGATCATCTCTTCATCTTTGTCTTCCAGATGGCTGGTTGAAACCATATTCACTGAAAGTTCTCTGAAGATGTTGCCAACACTAACATCTGACTCCCACGATGACGTGCCTGATGAGTAATTATGGCATAATGACTCTTCAGACTCAGAGGCTGATGGGATCGGAGCTGACACATAGCCCAACCCCCTGCGAGTCCGATGATAATAATCAGGGGTTTTTCCTTTTGGCACAAAAGATCGGAGTAGTGCTCTCCTTCCTTTGCCGAAGTTCAACCCTGACTGTTTGTTAGATCATACCCCATGCTTTCCATCATTCTGAGTACATTTGGCTCATAATGACCGAACTGAGGGGGTTCCTTCTCGCTTTCTGATTCTTCGCGGGACATCGGTTCGGATTTAATTCGTCTGAAAAGAATTGATTTTTGGCCTTTCCGTCTTGCTGGAACCATGAATATTGATTCTTGCGCATCGCCGGCATCTTGGTACGTTTCGAAGGACGACTTCACTGGTACATGCAATAATGTCAAAGCATCCATTGCCGACCAGAGGTCGCTGTCCATTTCAGTACTAGTGTCTGACGGTACTGAATCAGAAGCGAACACAGAAAGATAAGCCAAATCTAACTCTTCATTAATATACCATCCGCCTACATCATTAGCGGTTATATCAACATCGAGCTTATCAATGCTCGTTACAAGTGGATCTAGTTCCCACATGCACTCTTCTTTCTCTGGCTCGGTATCGGCTTCATTACCAGAGTCTGGCTCCTCTGGTTGCGGGATCTCGTTCGTTTCCACAGAGTCCTGGTACAGGAGAGAGTCTGTGAAATAATTCTCCACTCCCTTGAACGGATGCCTTTCGGCAATCAACGTTCGTACCCTTCCGCTCTCGTCAATATATTTCATGACTTGGTGGAGGGTGGAGGGAACGATAGAATTACGATGAACCCATGGTCGTCCCAGCAGCAAATTGTATGAGGTGTCGGCATCGATCACGTAGCATGTCACTTCCGACTTTAAGTCCCCAATTTGGCATTTGAGCTTGATCTTCCCCATTGGACGGGTACCATTGGCATTGAACCCATAAATGGTAGTCTGAGTGGCGCTCAACCGGTGGGTAGGAACCCCTAAATGTTGCATGAATCGGCGAGGCATAATGCTCAGCGCGGACCCTGGATCTACCTGAATGCAGTTTACCTCAGATGATCCAATATATCCTGTGAAGTATAGGGGTCGATCATGTTTTCCTTTCACCTGCATATCATCTGCCGTGAAGGTGATGCAGGGAGCATTTTGGGAGCGTGGAGGCAATCCTCTACATCTTCCTCCCCTGGTCCAACCGGCACCTGGGTCATAAAAACCTCAGCGTCAGCTAGAGCCTCTCTCAAAGCTTCTCTGGTTGACTTTGATAGTCTCAGGAGCTCGTAAAGAGTGATTCGGGCCGGGATATTGGCCAATTGGGTCAGGACGTCAAAGCGGTAGGGTGTTGTGGATCCTTCCGCGATGTCTTTTGAGAGGGCTTTAGAAAACCGAAGCTCTTTCTGTCTCTCCGCGGGTTGTTTTGTGGAGGGCTTGGCTGACTCTGTAGCGGGTTTTGGAGGAGTTGGCACCATTTCGTCATACTTTTTCAAATATGACTGACCCGAACGAGTTTCCGCCACAAGTTGGTTGGGTTCTGCAGTGAGAACTATTGTTTCCTCTTCTGAATCAGTCAGTGAGAGAACATCAGTTTCCGCTTCTCGGGAAGAAGCGCACACTACATTACAGGAAGAAGCTTTCACTTTGCCTTTGGGCCTTCTGCTGGTAACAGTGGTCCATTGCTGGCTATACACAAGGTCGGGATGAACCCACATAACTTCTCCCTGAGGTGTAGGAATGGGTACAAGACCCTTCTCTTGCTGATGGTGAGGGTCCATGTTGATCATTCTTAGCTCTCCTTTTGGGATGGGGACTACTCCAGAGGGTGTTAGAGGTTGTCTTCCAAACTGGAGGAATGATGTCATATTGGCCGTCACTTTTTTCTGCTCTGGACGAAGTTTTAGTACCTCTGCGTCAATCAGAGCCTGAAGGATGTCTTTGAAGACATAACAGCTCTTGGTGGGGTGTCCCAACATCCTATGATACAGGCAGTAGTTGGGATTATCGGTTTTACCGACTTCTTCAGGGCGTCTAGCATCAGGAAGCTTCAGTCTGTTGCTCTTGTTAAGTAACTTGAACAGCGAGTCAACAGGTTCGTCCTTGAAGGAATACTGCTTGCTGGCACGCGACTGACTTAAAGAGCCACTTCCCTTAACCGGTTGAGGTTTGACGGGGGATTTGGTCTCTATCGCCAAGTTATCCTTCCTTTTTGTTTGGAGGGATGCGTCTGGCACACGCCTTGTCGACCTTTCGGGTCTGGGTTTATTTTCTTCTGCCCTAACCCGGGCGACAATTTCTTCAGCCTGTTCACCTTGCTGGATCAATTATTTTCAGGTGCGGCTTTCAGCAACTCCTATTTGGGCGAGGAGCGAAGTTTGTAGATTGTGGCGGCATGTTTCCACCAGGGTGACCTGGGTCATACCGCTTGGACATCGGAGTGCTACATTCTAAAATCTTTCTACAAATGATTTGACGGACTCCTCCTTTCGCTGCTTTGTAGCCAAAAGAGTAGGCATTGTGACCTCTGAGTCGTCTTTAAAGAAGCGTGTCAGAAAGAGCTTCTCCAAATCGCCCCAATTTTTAATGGAGCCTTCCGGGAGCTTCATGAACCATTCAAAGGCGAGCCCTTTTAAGGTGCCGATGAACAAACGTGCCAGGATGGCATCGTTATCTACCACATTCCCTGTCTGAGACTTAAAGTAATAGATATGTTGGTTCGGTGACCCTTTGTCGTCAAATGCTTGGAGGGTCGGAGCTTTGAACTTGGGAGGGTATGGAACAAAGTCCCACTCAGCCGGATATGGCTGGACCACTCCTGCTTCTTGAAGGCCTTTCCGATTAGTAAGGGCCTCAAGACATTACTCTAATTGATTCATTCTTTTAGAATGAACCCCTCCATGGTCTCGGTTGTCTTTTTCCTGAGATGAGGATTTAGACGAGCCAGAAGTAGATTGCTCTTTCTCCTCAATATGTACAGAAGATGAGCTTTCTCCCTCTTTTCGTTTGCCTTTAGACTTTTTAGAGGAGGCTTTGTCGGTTGACTTCCTCTCGTCTTCAAGCAATTGTGCCAGCATCTGCTTGAGGGAATCGATAGATTCTTGTTGAGCGCGAATTATCTCGAATTGTTCCTTCTGGACCTGGGCTTGCTGCTCCAAGCGCCTGGCTGTCTCCTCAGGAGTATTTGTCATGTATATAAAGGCCTCCTTCTCTATGGAAGAGTTCGAAGCCTATGACTCTACAATAGCGAAATGCGAGTCATTTACTTCAATGCCCCGAGCCAGGGCACTGTAATTGATCGGGGGAATTACCCCAGTCCGAGTGCGAGTATGTCTGTACACTCCTTCGGGTTCTGTGTCAGACTCGTCGGAGCTGACCACAGGTTGCTTTCCCCTACTCTTGTTTGTCATGTTTGCAGTGAGTTCAGGGTATTCAGTGTCAGAGAAAGTCCTCCTCCTGTGGGAGCGATTTCTCTTAGCTGATCGGGGAGTTAGAGTCAGTTGTCTAAATTTAGACTGCTGGCTTGCACGTGAACTGTAACGGCACTCAGAGAGCATTGTGATAAGTCGTTCGCAGCAACATGATGGAGTGATCCGACTAGCACTTCTCTTCCTTGTCAAATAATCCCTTAGATCCGCGGGAGGGGGATCGAAGAGATTAGCCTCGGATTGTCGAGGGCTTTTCAACTTGCGAGAGTTCTCCTTACTTCGCACAGCTGGGACGCAGGGTTCTAAGACGCGGGGCTCATGAACGCAGCTCTTGCGTCGCGGCTCCGGAACGCGAGTCTGGCGTCTCTGCTGAGAAGAGACGCGGCTCTCGTGTTGACGATTATCGCATCTAGACAAAGATGCTTGAGAAACGCAGGGCTGCTGGGTCCTGCGTATAGAGGCGGCGCGCGTCTCGTGTCTTTGACAAAGAGCACGAACTCAGCGTTGCTCTTTGGGAAGCGGTGCTTCAGAAATGCAAGCTTGGTGAATCTCACGTTTAGGTTGCCAAAAGCGGACTTCACGTGTCCGACATGGTTCAAAAGAGACGCGGGTCTGAACCTCGCATCCTACCTCTGTTGGACAAACAGTTGTCCCAACTTGTAGTTGACACGCACGCCGCCTCTATCGCCGTTCAGCATTCCGGTTACGTCGTATAGGTTAAAGGGAACCCCCGGTAACCTGGCGCTGAGGAAGGGGATGAACAGGCTGAACATCAGGAATGTTAACTACGCGGGTCTCCTGGGAGACGTTGACGCGGGCGTTACGCATGATGCAATTAGCCACGACATCCTTCTCACCAGTCGCGTCTGAGAGGATCTTAGAGCGGACTTGAGAGCAAATCCCCGAAGAGACTTTGCGGTAAACCCGCGCCTTTGGGCTCCTGGAGTCAGAAGAGAGGAACTCTTCATACTTCGCCTGGTCGAATTTTACGACAAGTGATTCGACCATTTTTCCCATACAGGTGACGTCACCTTGCACCACAACTTGCTCGTCAGTAGAGAAAGTAGTCCCCAGCGGAGTCGCCATCTCTTGTACGGTGGGAGAAGTTTCCTTGTAAAATTTCCTTGAATCAAATGAAAGATTACAGTGGATTAACACTCCGACTACAAGGGAGGGGAGATGTTTACGCTTGAATCTCCCCTTTGTTTAATGCTGGGTTCTTGATGTGGCGATGAAAAGTGAATCTTGTTTTCCGTTGACCGGGTGAACGTTCGGACCTCTTGGGAATCTTCTCTTTGGATGGCAGACGGAGTAACACAGCTCCTGTCGACCAGGAATCTCAAAGAGATTGTAGGTAAAGATTGACTTGTACGCAGCAAGTTGCTTGAAGAGTTGAACTCTCTTTCTTTTTGGTGGAAGTCTCGGGGCTTCTACAGCTCACAAGCGAAATTCTTCTCCAAGAATTATTTGATCGACCGACCCCTTCTCCATAGCAACGGGGCTATTTATAGAGGTTTCAGGGGTGAACGTGCCCCCTAAAAACGCTCTATAATGGGGGTTAACTTCCTTATTATGTGGGCGGTAATTGACTCAATAACGAGGGCAATTATAACTGAGACGCGGTTTCCGACCCTCGCGCCTTGGTGCTGTAGTGATGCTGAGACACAGGTTTCGACCCTCGCGTCTTGTTGCTGCAGTGATGCTGAGACGCGAGTTTCGACCCTCGCGTCTTGGTGCTGCAGTGATGCTGAGACACGGGTTTCGGCCCTCGCGTCTTGGTGCTTCAGTGATGCTGAGACGCGGGTTTCAGCCCTCGCGTCTTGGTGCTGCAGTGATGCTGAGACGCGAGTTTCGGCCCTCGTGTTTTGTGCTGCAGTGATGCTGAGACGCGGGTTTCGACCCTCGCGTCTTGGTGCTGCAGTGATGCTGAGACGCGGGTTTCGGCCTTCGCGTCTTGGTGCTGCAGTGATGACTATGATTAGCCCTGCGTCTGGAGTTTGGACTCTACTTTTTGATGACTTGTCTTCAGTAATTTTTAGACAGCCTACACTAATGGGTCATGTCCACGAGAAGGAATGCGATTGAAGCTTTTTGATGAATTGTTTAAAGAACAAAGAATGGTGTCAGTGTATTTTTTTATATGTTGAAAAAGAGAATGGAGAGTAAGGAAGTGATTAAAAAAAAATTTGAAAACTTAGAGAAGGCTTTGGTAAAGGTGATCTTTAAAAAGTGTTGAAGATTGTTTGGTTGTTTGTTTTAATATGAAAAGGTTCTGGTCTCACTATCTTTACTCAACGATATATTCTTCTCTTGAAATTCTCAGTGCCTCAACTTGATCATAGGAAAAAAATTTAAGCTTGAGTTTCAAAAGTCTTAAGCAAAGCAAATAAGATTGTTTGGAAAAGTTAACTCTTTTTCTTAAGAATTCATCTTGAACTGAATGTTAAATCATCAAGTTGTCTTTCAAGTATGAAATAAAAACAAGTTCAAGTGATGTTTTAAAAAATTAGAAGTTTAGAAATCCAAACCCATTCTCATGTGCCTTCAAGAATACTTTCAAAGAAGAAAGGCTTAGTTTAAGGCATACATATAATTCTGATGGGTTCTTTACATCAAAATCATTCAAAACAAGAGAAGAATCGAAGAGAGATGATAGTGAGCCCAGAAAAATAAATTTAGCTACTTATAATTAAGATAAAGAAATACATGTAAATGAAATGAAACATACCCGTGAATTGGAGAAGAAAAGAAATCTTGATCCTTTATTGATGTCACTTCAACTTCAAGTTACAATCATTCTTTTTCTCTCTCCCTCGTATTTAGACTAACTACAAATTAAAAAACAGAGATACAACTTCTCAATATCTAAAAAGAACGTAAACCCTAAAAATAAAGAGAAAAACTTAAACTAATTTCTGGTCCCTTCTTCTCTGTAGAATGCAGTATCTATAGGGAAATACCAAACGGGGGAAGCGTACGAAGATTGGGGGAGAAAATGCTCCCCCAACAGAACCAAAAAGCCGCAAAAACGCGGCTTTGACCGTGTTTCTGCGGCCTAGGTGTGGCCAGGTGGCCACACCCGGGGGTATAGCTCCCTGGTTTAGCGATTTTCTTTTATCTCTTGCTGCATTTTCTATTTCAGCTTCTGGATTTGACGAAACCTAGTTTGATCTTTGGCTTTAACTAATTGATTTTTAAAGATTTGTTCTAACCAATTTTCAACCGATTTTATCTTCTCTGATTTGCCTTGATCTGTCCTGATTTTCAATTAATTCTGAATTAAATCAGAATTTTGATGGATTTTTGGGCTCGTTTCTCTTCCCTCTCCTTTAGCAATGGGCCTGCACATTATTAAATAAAAATAAGACTTATTAATAGGATTTATTAGATAATAAACATGATAATGTGACAATATATATGCAATATATGTGACCGATCAATAGGAATTAATTACTTCAATTAGGCCGGAGTAATTAATATAGTATCTTATAAGATGTGATATACGCGGACTGCTCTCACGGTTGCAGGGCTAATCTATTTTGTTAAGTCTGATCGTTACTAGGACTGCGACTTTTGTTGCATTTTATAAACGATCAAAATTCTGTTACATTTGGCATGCGAATAAGGACTGCGACTAAGGTTGCAGTGCTTAATGATAGCATATTTCGTCTATTATTTTTATGCGAATAAAGAATGCGACTAGGGTCACAGTCGTGATATAAGATTGAAAGTTATGTTATATTAAAATTGTGACTATGGTCACACTGCAAAAAGGCCTACGGTTAAGGACACGCTCGTGATATCAGATTGGAAGTTTTATTATACTATGACTGCGAACATGGTCGCATTGTTAATATATTTTTTGATTATATTTTTGAATGTATGTGTACTGCGACCTTAGTCCTATTTATAATATACATTGAGAATAAAACATTTCTTAGTACCAAGTCCGACCATAGTCGCAGTTCATTAAAAATTGCATTAAATATTATCCAACCAATCTACAAATATTGTGGCAGTTATGAAAATATCTGATTTATAAAATTTCTGCAAAATAAATTATTAACCATTGGATTTCATTATTTTTTTATACTGTACATTTGTAATACAAAAAAAAATATACGGCTGCCCCACATCAAATTTATTTTCCGATTCATTTCAGTTTCTTTTATTAAACATATATGAATTGAAAATAACGTGAAAATAAACAATAAAAATACTATATATTACAACCAATTTTTATGTTTCACGCATGTTTTTTTACCTTTTACTACTGCTATATTTTTTGCTCATCATTTTGATCCAATTTTTTTTTCTCTTTATATTTTTGATGTAGGTGAATTAGGAAATTTATAGCTGCAGATAAATTCAACAAAAATTTCTCTGTAAATTACAAATTTTTGGGTAAATTTTTGTTGTGGATGAGTTTTTCTAGGTTAGAAGTAAAAATGGGGGTATTTTAGTTAACTTAATTGACGGTTCTTTAGACGGGATTTTTGGGTTTTTTTTTGTGCCTACACTCTGCCACCAATATATGACATAGATTAGGCCACGTCACTGCCAGCTGAGGAACTCTCTCAGCTGGCGGCTGAGGTATAGATACCTCACACACACACACATATAAACTTAGACTTACCCATCTGATCAAATATCTAGTAATATGTGTTTATAAGAACAGTGGATTTCATATTAGAAATCTCATGAGATCTAAATAATGACTAACTGCACCCAGCTCATCGCTTTAGTAGTTATTAATTTAACCATCTTGCACTAGCAAATCAAAGTGTTATTATTCATTATAAGACATACTATGGATTAATGCATAACATATGAAAACGTGCCTTATTTTGACACTGCCATTATTTCACATCACAAGTTTTCGTGATCAGCTTATTAATGCATTCCTAATACATCCAATGCATCAGTGCAAGGCCTCATCTTGTATCGCGAGAATCAAGATAATTATATAACCACTACATGCATCTGACAACTAGTCTAATTTAGCTCCCCCAAACTTAATTTAGTTGCGACATGATTAAAGGTGCAAGAAAATTAAATATCTAATATCTCATGATTGTCAGATATATATAACGCAATATATGTAATATAACCTAAGAATCTTGATATCTCATATCTAATTAATTATCTCATAATTAGTTCAATAGATAAAAACCCAATATTTGTGCACATATAAAATTTACTAATGATCACTAAATAGAATGTATCACATACAATTTTATTATGGCTATATCTGAACATAACACTAACACAATTTTGAAGAAAGTGAAGTACAGTTACAAGAAAGTCTACATCTCATATTCTCCATCGTTCAAAAGACAGATGTGTAGATTCTCATTTTTCTGTTCTTTACCTCAGAAAATGAAATGCATTTTGTTTTCCTAAAAGAACAGTAAATTTAGAAATAATTTCAGTCAAAGGTGTACAAGAAACATGAAAAGAAAAGAAATCTATTTATAGTCAGTATCACAACTTCAAGAAAAGCTTCAATCAATTCTTCCTCGAAGAAAATTTTCAAACAGAAATTCCTTAACAACAAACATTCAATAGGTTACACAAACTTCATGCAATGCACTATTCTTGTAAAATTTTAAATTAAAAATAGAAAAGGAAAATAAGATTAAGTGCATATTGTGATTTTACCAATAAAATTAATATACACATTAGCACAATATATATATATATATATATATATATATATATATATATATATATATATATATATATATATATATATATATATGTTGGCCCAGAGGCCCTTCACTCTAGTTTTGATGATGATTAACTCATGTAGTTATAGTTTACTAATAATCTTGTGATATTTAGTTTCAGATATTTGATCAAGATATAAGTAGGTGATTAGCTTCAACAAAGGTGTTTTTGGAGCTTTCACATGGTGATTCAAGAGCTCGAGCGTCAAGTTCACATCTAGCACTCGGTTGGAGTCAAGCTCGGTGGATCACGTTTGGATCGAGTCGACTTGGAGACGGCGTTCTACAAGAAGACATCGGTTTATTTTAGTATAGTTTGTTTAGGTCTCATTGTAAAGATTAGATAGTGTTGATATGCTCAAGTTCACAACACATACATGTTTTCAGTTTAAAGTTTCATGTTTTGGTTTTCGGTTTAACCGATCTTGGTTTTCATGAATAGATAGTATCAAAACAAGTTTACATGTTTTAATGTATATTAGATTTGATATATATATATATATATATATATATATATATATATATATATATATATATATATATATATACATCTATGCTTCATATACTTAGAAAAATTTATTTTGATAAGCCTATTCATGTGTTTGGAGTTTTGTATTTAAACAAAACTTATTTTCGGATTTAATGTCAAAAACATAGATATAAATCTTTATATGTATATTGGATTCAATCCATATACAACATGCTTAAAAGTTATTTCAATATCATGTTTTTGTATTTGCATGAGTTTTGGAAAAATCGGTTTTCCATTTCAAAAATCCTAATTTCAAAAAATATAGTTTTTGGTTTAAGGCAAATTTTCAAGAACACAAAAATGGTTCAAATAGTTTGTAATATGTGTTGAATTTTTGTCACACATATTTGTATTTCAAAGATCTAATAAGAACTGATTTTTGTGAAATTTATTGGATTTTATGGGATTTAATTGAAGATAAAAACCTAAGTTTTTAAATCCTATAATAGCTGTGATGGGCCTTCGGGCCAACAATCTCCCCCTTTTTGATGATGACAAAACTCATGAAGTTATATATGCATGGATTAAAGTAAAGCTTCAAAGAAGCTCCCCCTTAACTCATGCATCTCAAATAAATAAATAAATATGCAATGAAGGCTCATGATTCTAAACAAAAGAATATGCATTAAACATATTTTTCATATCTATTTGTTTATTTGTTATGCATGAACTCAATATATGTAAAAACACAAATATGCATATATCCAAAATCTTTCTCTCCCTTTTTGTCAATCATCAACAAAGGGGTTAAAGTAAAAAAAAAAATCATCAAAATTTTCTCCCCCTTTTTGTCATAAACAAAGAGATCAAGAAGGGGTAAACAATTAAGTCAATAAAAGTTTATATGCGATATACATTCATGAAGAGGAAGACGGTTAAGTAACTTCCCTACACATATACATTACATGAAAGAGGGATGACAAGCCCTAATTCACATAAGGTATAATATGTAATGCATAAGAGGAGATGTGAAGCTCCCCCTACACACGTGTATCACATAAAGAAGAGTTGTCAAGCTCCTCAATACAAGATACACTCAACATGAATCTATATGTAGAAGAGATGTTAAGCTCGCCTTGCATATAGGCAATATACATCAAAACATTTTTAAAGGTATCACTTGAAAAAAAAATTTTAAGATACCAAATGTAAATAAACAAATTGTAAATAAACATTACAAATTTTTAATTTTTCAAATAGATAAAACATATTGATATCATTGTAATTTTAAAACAAATTTGAAGTATTTTGATACCAATTGAAAAACATGCATAAGCTTAAAAATGTCAATTGAGATATCAATTGAAAATAAAGTTTTAAATCAAGCTTAGCATAAACATACTATGTGCTTTAAAGATGTATACTAATGTAAAGCAAGCACACGAAAATCATATATATGTATGAGAATGGATAATACCAATTGAAAATTAGAGCATACATATATAGAAAACAAAATATGAGTATATACAAAGATCTCAATTTAGATACCAATTGAAAAGATCCAATGATACCAATTAAAAATAACAATGTAAATCAAGTATATAACTCATAACCTATACCCTTTATATGCTCAAGGTAAAAGATTTTCAATAAGCTTACAAGGCATACACGCCCAGCCATCCGCCCATATAGGTTGGAAGAGGTTTTCGAAAATAATTTTGAAGATGGTTAAGCATTGAAAAATCTCTTCCAAATGAAGAAAAATTAACTAGTTAAAAATAATTTTTGAAAAATTAGTTAAAAATCCTTCAAAAACATCAAAACAAATCATATGTATTTCATGAATCATACCAAATACAAGAATTGACACTCGATCTATGAAGCTCAAAAATATGTTCATGAACCAAAGTCATGACAAACAAATAAAGTGTGAGTGAACAAGAATCATGTAATTAGCATTTTCATGAAAATATTCAATAAAGCTCGAAACCAAAATATGAACATCATTTTTAAAAAAAAACAACTTCAAGGTATATGTATGTTTTTATTCAAATTTAACAATATACATACATATCCCAAACATAAAAGAGTCTATTAAAAGTATTTGCATGAATGCAATAGACTCACGGGTATACATGTATATTTATTAGATTTGAATAAAAATTACATATACATGAAGTAAAACATGAAAATAGGCAAAAACAAGTATAAATGAGAGAATCATCAAAACTAGCCTATATATGTGCATATAGTGGGTACAAATGAACATGAAGTGCAAACATATATGAATCAATTTGTTCTCACTATTTGTACATGTATAAATACAAGTTTTGATAAAAACTACATTTAATCTAGTATTTACCACATGAAGCACAAAACAAATAAAACATGAACATGCTCGAAATGTCACATATGAAATAAGCATGTAAAATGAATTAGGAGTTTAGAAATAGTTACCAAACCACGGAACTACTCCAAATCTTCAAACATGGTGGTTGTCCCACCAAACTTCCTTGATAGTGGTGCATCCAATATGTGTCCATCAAGTCCATTGCATCCACCATCAAGGCACCAAATCTCTCACGTCTTGTGAGAGCCCTCACCTACATCAAATACACAAGGTGGGGACTTTGGTACCCATTTCTTGGGTCCTTGGGGGTTAGCTTTGTAAGGAACCCAAACATATTTATTATTAGAAAAATTTAAAGAATTAATCTTATCATAACAAAATTTTGCTAAATGGCCTTTACGGCCACAATGTGTACAAGTGTATACCTTAAAATGCTTATGTGTGTGTATGATCGTGACGTGCAACATAAGCATATGCATGATGATGATGTGCATGAGCATGTGGAGTTTGTTTCATTGAAAACAAAGACTCCAATCTAGAATGGTTAAATGCACATGAACTCAAGGTTGAGCTCAAACAACTAATCCTATTTTTCAAAACATTAATCTCACTATTATCAATGGTGGTATGTAAAGCATGGTGAGAAAAAGAATCATTTTTATTCTTTTTAGAAACTTTAACTTTTTCTTTTTCAATCATTTTTCTTTTCAAAGAGTTGTTTTCTTGAAAAACAATTTCTTTTTGTTTTTCCACCAAAAACATTTCATTTTTCAAACTAGTGTTTCCTTCACATAAATCATTCAATTTTGAAAACAAGAAAACATTCTCATTTTTCAAATCTTTATTTTCTTTGTCTAAGCATGCAATGCTACTTTTAAATGAATCATGTTCTATATGCATGCAATCAAGTTTCTTTTTCAAATTTTTATTTTCTTTCTTAATCATGTCATATTTCTCAAGAAGTAATTGACAAAATGAAGTGAGCTCATCATATGACATGTTATCATCTTCTACCTCGGATTCGGTAATTACCTCAAGGGGGTTATCCCCTTGGACCATATAGCATTTGTTGGAGACGTTACTTCCAACATCCGAATCGCTCCCCGCATAGTATTGTTCATTTTCGCCAAGGGAGATGAGAGTGTTCCAAACTACAAAAGCCAAATCAAGATTAGCAACCCTAGATAAATAATCATCATTTAGGGTACTCTTTAAAGCATGTAGGGCTTTTGCATTAGCCTCAAGATTCTTACCATCTAAACAATATGCATTATTAGTGGTGGCAAGATAAACATGAATACCTAGGGCCTTAAGGTACAAAGACATCTTAACCTTCCAAATTTGGATGTTAAGAATGTCAAACATGGGTGGTGACATGAAGTCCATGGTGTGTGTACAAAATATTGTGATTAGCCTAAAAATGAGGATCTTTAACTCTAGGTTGTAAGACCCAAATCAGAGTACCAAGCTCTGATACCAATTGTAAGTTCACCTAGAGGGGGGGTGAATAGGTGATGGCTAATCTAATGGTCACTAAATGTCAAATAATGCGAAATTAAAAACTATTATGACCTAACCAAACTATTTAAACTAAACACCACGTATAACACAAGAGTGTAGCCGAATTCCCCGTGAAGGGCTCTGGACTAACTCCTCTAGATTCCCCTAGATAAGGGTTGAGGTGCCGCGTTAGCTCTCTTAGTTAAATACAAGTGTTAGCAAACAAACCCAAGCAAGTATAACAATTAAGCACACTAAGAATATCAAGCATGTAAAGATAAGACAAGTAATAGCATGCAAGATATAAATAAGAGACAAAGAGAGAGAGTGAGCAATCGCAAACACAAGGGATTTGTTTCGAGGTTCGAGCACACTTTCTCTACATCCCCGCCTTCGACACACGAAGGATTTCCACTATAATCGATCCCACCGGATCACTCGGTGCCGCAACACCTACAACTCTCGGACTCCCTAGTCCGTACACACCGCAAGCCCCACAAGCTCGCCGAGGCCGCACCTCAAATAAGAGTTCGCACCCGAACTCGAAACACCGAGTCCCCACTAGGACCCGAAACAATGCGAACACAACCGTCCGCCTCCTCAAAGGAACAAAGTAGAACTTTGGTGATCACAACTCTTGATCACCTAAAATCCTGTAACACCCCGCTCCCGGAATACGTACTTAGTTGCGTATTCGTATTTTCTGATCGTATTTTTTGATTTACTTCATGTATTTATTTTGTATTATGCATTATTTATATGATCGTTTTGCCTTGAATCTGGATTCGTGAACTCGGAGTCAGCCCTAATCTGAACCGGGAGCCCGATCCTCGTGTTTTACGCGATACCGGAATTTATCCAAATATTTTATTCCCTCTTTTTCTATTTTCTCTCTCCTCGCTAGACGCGAGTTCCACCTAACTCAGATTCATCTTTAATGCAGAGATCCTCTCCATTCTGCATTTAATGCACTACTAATCAATTCCAATCAAGTCATCATGACTTTTTGTCTTTTTCACCAAACGTAACTTTCGCATTTTACTGGACGCAGCTTTTATCTCCGCGTCTAAACTTGTTTGCCCAGACGCGGATTTCACCTCTTGAGGACGCAGCCATTTATTAGGAGACGCAAGTCTATTAAATCCAAAGCATTCCATGGCAACATCATTATTATATTCATTTCCTTACCTTTATAAATACCCCACTCCCTCTCTCTCTTTGATTATTTCTCTCCTCCTTCCTTTAGCAGCCAACAGAGAGCAATTGGCAGCCATGGCCTTGCCTTGGCCGGCCACTTCCCTACCACCTTCACCTTCCATTTCCACCACCATTTCTTACACCAATACCACCACCTCTTTCTCCTCCCTCTCCTCCTCCATTTCCAACAACAACAACAACTCCATATCACCTTCTTCTTCCTCTTTTCCACCATGGAACACCAAAATAACCCACTTCCCCACCACCTTCTCCACCATCTCCATTACCACATACTCCACTTTAGCCACCAACGACCATGCCATCTTCCTCTCCTCGTCGTACTCTTTCCGACGAGCTATTGCTTCGCTCTCCGAAGCACCATTTCTAAAACTCCAATCTCCCATTTTGAACTACACTTGCACCCCTCTAGATTTCTTGGTCTTGGAGCCTTGGCCGCCTTTTCCGGCCAACTCCGGCCATCTCCGGCCGCCGCCGGTGACCGCCGGCCATCGCCGGCCATCAACCCCCTCCCCTCTTTTCTTTCCTTCCCTTCTTTCTTTCTTTCCTTTCCTTTCCTTTTCCTTTCTTTCCTTTCCTTCCCTGATTTCTTCCTAAACCTGCGTCTCCCCTCTCTCCCTTTCCTGCGTCTCTCTCTTTCTCTGTTCCTGCGTCTAACTCCCCTCTCCATGTACACTGTTTCCCTTCTCTCTCTTTTTCCCTGTCTCTCTTTCTCTCTGTTAATTGCTAGACGCGGATCTCACCCCCGCGTCTAGGCAATTCTTTAACGCGATCCACGCGTTCTTGTATCAACGCGACGCGGAGTTCATGCTCGCGTCTGCGTTCTCCTCGCATCCTGACTTGAACGCGGGTCTCAAACCCAGCGTTTGTAGCATTTCTGCAACGCGAACCCCGCGTCTGCGACCCCTGCGTCTCACTCTCAAAACCGCGTCTTCCTGTGCTCTCTCTCTATCACTTCTCTTTAACGCGTTGACGCGTTGATTTTCTGGATTCCAGAGATCGGGGATATCACTATATTTTCTGAAGACTTAGGCGAGTGTCCTCGCTCTCGCCTCCATTTGGGTTTCCCCGCTTTGTCGGGTCGACATGTATTTTACTCCATGTTTTCATGTATTATGTATTAGGCTGAGTCCCTGTATTTGTGTATGGCCGAGTGCCAATGACTGGACCCTTCAGCCTCCGGTTTCTCACTATCTCGAAAGAGACGTGATTGGGACCGTCAGGTTTCTCTGGACCCTTCAGCCTCCAGTTTCTCACTATCTCGAAAGAGACGTGATTGGGACCGTCAGGTTTCTCTGGACCCTTCAGCCTCCGGTTTCTCACTATCTCGAAAGAGACGTGATTGGGACCGTCAGGTTTCTCTGGACCCTTCAGCCTCCGGTCTCTCACTATCTCGAAAGGGAAGTGATTGGGACCGTCAGGTCTCTCAGCTCCGCCTAGTTATCATGATCAGCGTTCAGCGCTTTATCACTAGATTCGTTTAGGCAAGATGCTACCGGATTTCCTACTCGCACCTTAAGCCGAGTTGTCCCGGTAACCTTGCCAGACGCTCCAGTGTTAAATACTGTTTGCTGTCTGTACACTCCAGCTTGCTCAGCTCCGCTTGATTGTGCTCAGCTACTTTTCTATCACATGCCATGTATTTACCTGATATGTTAACACTTGACATGCCATGCCATTACTTCATACCTGTCTTTTACATGCTACTATTTAACACCTGTTGTATCACCTGACAACTGATGTGTTATCACCTAACACCAGACATGCTACTACTTGGCAAGACCCCTTGTTATGACATGACTTGCCACCGGACTTATATCAATCTCTTGACATGACTGGTTACCTGTCTAATATCACCATCTTGTCATGCTATCCCTTGACACCCGGCATGATATACTTGACCTGTGATTATCTCATTTACGGGAATACTATACTTGTTATCCTACATTACATGCAGTGACTTGAATCTTGTACTTGCTATCTTGTATTATATATACAGTGACCTGAATCTATAGTACTCATGTACTCCTGAACTCCTGATCATGTCTTGTATCTGCTATTCCCGTAAATTAATTATCACATATTAAATTCTAATAAGACAACTTGCACCCGGTTTGGGGGAAACTGATGGGCCCTGATTAATCATGTTTATGGTGGTCTTATCGAGCCGCGCGTGGCCACATTCTTGAGGGATCACCTGGCGGACACCAGGGATTCCGTGGGGTGTGCTGGCACCCCTACTCCTATCTATTCTTGCCGGGTATGCACACGCCCTAGGCCTATTTCTATGGGCTCTGCGATACTCTATTCCTGTTCGGGCGTAAATAAGTCCCGGTACCTAGCGGTACGTTCCGGTTCAGCACCGGATACTCTGGACCGTTGTCCCGGGCATGTACGGGGCCCATCCGAAACATGATTCATCGATCTTTATCAGTTTCCAAATAACTTGCTATATAAGTTGCGAGTGGAAGTATGTGGAATGGGACACATACTGAAGCCTGGAACTTAGACGGCTCCAATTATAATAAGATGCTAATATATAATTTGATGTGCCGTTTTGTAACTCGGGTTGTATGTGCTTGGATTATGGTGACATGGGATAAAGGTATATAGATGAGGGTTTCCTTATTTGGATTATTCCTTCGAGGTACTAGTCTCATGGGGCCGTGACCTAAGCTTATACAATCGGTTTTGCTCGCAATCGATTTTATTCAGTTTTATCGGTTTTCATCGGTTTTATGTTAGTTTAGGAGATATCTGGTGTTGCCCTATCTACTTTACTCCTCATCTCTTTACCTTCTTTTATCTTATCATACCATGAGTAGTTCCTTCTTGATATCACTTGTTTTATATCTACTTGCTCCTGCATGCTTACCTATGCTCGCCAATTAGCATTCGTATCACCACTCGCCTGGGGAGTTCTATCTGACTCCCCTGGATCCTCATGTCCAGGTCATGGAGCATGGAGCGTGTGGATTTCCCCCAGATGCTGATCAGAGTGGTGCAGCGGTAGCGTGGATCTCCAGCAGACCGCCCAGAGCTCCATCCTTCCAGGCCCCCCTGCTCGGCTCTAGAGTTTTCCTGTTATGACTCTGAGCCTCATTTTGTACTATTCATACTTGTACATCTCTGTGTATTCTCGCATTTGCGCCATATTGGTGATGTAATATTCATGTAATATTTGTCACCTCTGGTGATAACTTTGTAATTGTACTCATGTGTTGGAATGTATAATGCACCACGTGCTTCCGTACTCTGATTCTTGCCTGTACTGATGCTTAGCATATATACGTGAGGGTATTTCTGACCTGCGTATATACGTCGCAGTAACGTATCCGTACCCGCCGGATTGGGGCGTTACAAATCCTCTCACAACAAACTCCCTATAGGGTAGATATAGCAATGGATAGCTCAAGTGTTTGTGTGAGAAAAACAAGGAAAGAGATGGTGGAGGAAAACTCAAGAAAATCTCTTTTAACACTCTTGATAAACTCCCCTTTTGATTGGAAGTATTAGCTCTCAATTTAGTGGAGAAAACTCTTTTAAAAGGATTGGAAAAACTGGCTCAAAAACACTATCCAAATCTTAATCAAAATAGCCCCCAAATGCCCCATTTTATAGAGTCTGGAAAACTAGCCGTTGGGGTCTGACAGAGCTGTCGGACGACCGCCCGATCGTCCGGCCAACGGTTATATTTTAGACCGTTGTGCCATCGGTCGACCGGCGGCCGACCGAGGCCAGGATACAGAGAGCAAGTCTGTCTGTCCGGTCGGCCGCCCGGCCGTCCGGGGCCTTTCCAGAGAGCAGAGCTCTCTGGACGGTCGTCCGTCTCGGTCGACCGGCCTGCTGCTAGAACTGGTGTGCACGTCTGTGCACGTCGGTCGACCGACCCGGTCGGCCGGCTAACGCCAGATCAGAAAACTAAAGGGATTTAAAACTTGGTTTTTTTGGCTCACATAAAATCCCATAAAATCCTGAAAAATCTACAAAAATAGTTTTACCAATATACTTTGATAAACAAACATGCTTGCACAAAATCAAGGCATGTTACAAATGATTTGGACTATTTTTGTAATATGGAAAAATTGGCTCAAATGAAAAACGGTATTTTCCAAAACTTATTTTTCCAAACTTTGTTTTTCCAAAATATCTCCAAATACAAAAACAAGATATTTAAACAACTTTGAAAGCATAGGGTGTATGGATATGATCCACTATACAAACATGGTGAAATATCTATGTTTTTGACATTATGCACTAAACATGGTTTTGGATAAAACACGTAACCTTGAAAACCAAAAATCAAAACACTTGAAGTCTTCACTTGAATACATATTTGGTTTTTGGTTAAAATTCTTTTCTAAAATAAACTAAATCAAGAGTGTGTGTGTATATGATACTTGAGCAATCCACCAACTATTCTATCTTTTACATTTTAACTAAAAACAAAATCTTATAAAACAAACCTAGACACAAGTCTTCATCTTCTTTGAAGTCTTCACTTGAAGCCTTCTTGACTTGGTCCAAACACCGTGCTAGCTCCAAAACTTGACTTTAAATCCTTTGTTGAAGCTATGCACCTACTAAGATCTTGATCATAAATCTGTCACTAATTAAACACAAGATCATTAGTACTATAACTACATGAGTTGATCATCATCAAAACTAGAGTGATGGGCCTTCAGGCCAACAGGCTGGACTGGCTGTCTGACGGTCGACTGAGGCAAAAGTCGGTCGACCGGTCCGGTCGACCGACGTGCACAGGACGTGCACGCAGCCAAGCTGGTGGGCCGATCGACTGGGCCCGTCGACTGCCAGAGAGCTTCTGCCCCCCGGTTGACCTACCGGTCGACCGACAGAGAGTTTTGCTCTCTGTATCCAGCTCCGGTCGACCGAGCGATCGACCGGTCAGAGAGCCGTTGCTCTCTGGATCCAGGCCCGGTCGACCGAGCGATCGACTGGTGGGCTCAACAGTCATAAATTTGACCGTTGGCCGGTCGACCGCCCTGTCGAACGGAAGGGCAATTTTGCCCTTTGCCTGCTGCCAACGGGCAGATTGTTATGGGACTATAAAACCCCATATTTGAGTTGGTTCTTAAATAAGAATTTCAAGAGCAAAAATCTCCATCTTCTTGAGTGTTTTAGCCACAAGTTTTTAAAAGAGTTTTTGAGTTTAAAAGTTCATTCTTTATTTGTTTTAAAGGGTTGAAAAATTTAAAGAAAAAGAAAGTCTTTGGGATTTATTTTAGTTCTTCATTTCTATTATATCCTAGAAGTTTTCCCAAGTATTTTCTTTGTAATTTTGATTTCCAAACTCTTTATTTTCTCATACTTGAGCTATCATATCTATCCTATCTATTAGGATCATGTTTAGTGAGAAAAGAATTAGTTTGTGGTTGAGAGAGACCACCAAGTGTTGTAACCTTCCATTTATTGTGATATCCCTCTGGTGAGAGGTGATAGTATTGGTATCCCTCTAGTGAGAGGTGATTGTGAAAGTGGTGATTGAGTATCCCTCTAGTGAGAGGTTAATTGTTGTTTGGCTAAGTGCCTAGTCCCTCTAGTGAGAGGTGGTTGTTTGGCTTTGTGCCTATCCCTCAATTATGAGGTTGATTTTGTGTTGGTTTGTGCCTTGCCTCTAGTGAGAGGTTGTATTGGTTGAGAGAGGAGTTATGTACTCTCAAGTTGTATTTACCCAAATCCTCAGTGGAGGTTCCCCTGTGTGGGAAGTCCTGACTGGACGAGTTAGTGGAAATCCTTCTGTGTGAAGGCGGGGACGTAGAGCTGTGTGCTCGAACCTCGAAACATATCTCGGTGTTTGCGTTTGATCTACTTTCTCTAAAACTCTCTCTTACATTGTGCATTGCATCTTATAGTCATATCATATATACATGCTTGGTTTGATTGTGTTCCCATACTTGTGTTTAACCAAGAGAGCTTCATATAGCACCTCAACTCTTATTTAGAGGAATTTAGAGGAGATAGTCCAGAGCCCTTCACCGGGAATTCGGCTACACTCTTTGGCTACACTAAGTGTGTTGCATTTAGTTTTTAATTCCGCATTATTTGTCATAGATTAGCATTACACCTATTCACCCCCCTCTAGGTGTACTTTCAATATATATATATATATATATATATATATATATATATATATATATATATATATTTCAATTGCAACACAAATTAAAACAATTACACTTTCAACAGCTAGGATTGCACAGAAAATGATAGGGAGGAGAATAACCCTTGAAATCAAGGAAAAAGAAAATTGGTTCTTCTCTTTGATTTTTCTACAAAACAACAAGTCAACAGAAAACAAAAGAGTTTGCTCTCTCTAGTTTTCTTTCTATATCATACACTTCAATCAACCAAACCACCAAAAATAATGTTGTGTTATGAAATGATGGTTGCCAACCTAACTGTACAGTATTAATGATTTTACTATGCGATGACGTAAGCATGGATAGTGACTGTATAATTCTTCAAAATTTTTCTATAAATAGACCCTTCCTGATTCATTTCAATGTACACTTCAGAAATTAATAGGAATGTCTACTTCTACTCTGTCTCTAGAATTTTTAGTTTCGGTGTTACAATTTCTCGGATTTTACAACACGTTATCAGTACGAGCGCTCTAGTTTTGTCACAAACCTCTACCTCCGTCAGCTTAGGGAAAAAATTCTATCACAAGCCTCTACCTCTATTAGCTTAAGGTAAAAGTCTTATCATGAGCTTCTACTTTCATTACTTAAAGAAAAGTCCTATCACAAGTCTAAGCCTCTACCTCTACTATCTTAAGGTAAAAATGTCAAGTTATTCTATATATAATACTCGTATAACACCACTACTATATATAAAAGGAGGCTCTGCCACCTATTTATAGTAATGTGATGTGATTATGAAAAACTAGATTATTATTCTAATTATATTCATATAAGACCACTACTATATATAAAAGGAGGCTCTGCCACCTATTTATAGTAAAGTGATGTAATTATGACAAGCTAATAATATTTCTTGTTATTATCTTTACTAACCTCTCAATTGATGCTTGCGTGGAATAAACCCCAAACTATTAATATTATATATTTTATTGTTCTGCTATTATATCTATATAAACACCTACTAAAAGATTTACTGAGTACTGTGATGTGCCGATATTCGTTTCTTATTTATTGCTTCATTAATTATGTCTACAAAATACCCACCAAGTAGAGTGGCGTGCTTATATTACAACTCATAAATATACGTAATACAATGCATTTATTTTACCATCTTCTTTATTATAATATCTAATTGTATTAAATCCAAATTTCTTTTTCTCTCTCCTCCAATGGCTATAAACGACTATAAACAGCTAGTTTTTACTCTATAAATTGATGAATTCTCAACCACATAACTCACTTCTCAATCTGTCTTCATTCTCAATTTTCTTCATCATCTTCACAAGATTTTTAGTTAAAATTTTTGCAAGATGCTTAGTCTATTTTTGAAGTTTATTATTGTCATCATCATTATCTATATCATTATCTTTTTTGTTGTAGATATGTATCCAAGTGATTTTCATCTGACCCTTTGTAACGCCCCGATTCCACGGATACGGGGACGTCACTGCGACGTATATACGTAGGTCAGAAATGCCCCCACGTATATACGCTAAGCATAAACGTACAATACAAAATCAGAGTACAACACAAAGCGTGGTATAGTCATATGCCAACTATAGAAGTACAAATACAAAGTTATACAAGTTATGATAACTGTTACACTTTACAAGTGTTTTGTTTCACAACCAAGTCCAAAAGAATATATACAAAGATATACATAAGGTGCTCACGTAAGAGATGGAGACTCGTGAGCCAAAAAGAGGAGTACGGCACGAGGGAACTAGAGCTGGTCAGCCTGCTCACTGAAGTATGCCTGATCTTCCGTGGAAGGATCCACTTCGTTCCAGGTCTCGGAATCTGAATATGCAAATCCAAAGGATCAAGACATATATACAATAGATAGCTACAGCCAAGTGGCTAAGGGACGAGTACAAGTAAGATGGAACTATATAAGGTATATCAACTAACAGATATGAAAAGCATGAATAGATAAAGTCGTACTATAGATCTACAATTAACGCTTTATTTTTATTATTACTTGTTTTACTCGGATATCTAGCTATGTGGTCCAGCGTCCCAGTGCACATAGATCCATATCATAGTAATACAAGGTTGTTGTTGGAAATCAGCGGTTGTATCGACGAACTATGTTTACAGTGGACCCCGTACATGCCCGGGATAACGGTCCAGGATTGTTCCGTTGCTTGGTGACGGAAGCCAGCCGCTAGGCTATTCAGGAGGGACTTATGTATGCCCTTATCAAGATGGTACCAGTAATACAGGGAGCAAGCACTCCCCTCGGTCCCCTGGAGGCCCACAGGTCAGACCGGAACATGGGTTGCACAACACTCCTAAAAGCCACTGTAAACACGAACACATATCGATATCCGCATGTTTTCCCCCGACCCAATATAAGTTGGTCCATTTTATACAAAAGTCAAGAATATCATGCTTGGTTCAAGTGATGGCATGATAAGTGGGGATATCCATTTATTAACAAGTCATGAAACGGGAATATATAATAACAAGTCATGAAGTAATATGAGATAAGATTCATCAAGTATCATGTCATGTAATATCAGTAATGTAGCATAAACATGAACAATGTATCACATGCATAGAGGTTAAAGTCCAAAATCAGAAAAGGAAACAACTAAGTTAAATAGTCAGAATTAGTCGACTAGGTAGGAGATTAGTCGACTAATAAGGGTCTTCAGTCGACTAATAGTCCGCAGGAGTCGACTAAAGTGGTTTTCCAGAGAGTTTGGTAGTCGACTTGGGTTGGAAGGGTAGTCGACTTGGTGAACTATAAGTCGACTAACGGGTACGCAAGTCGACTAAATCTGTGATATAAAAAGTTGGGATTAATTTTCGGGACATGTTAGTCGACTAGGGTACTATGTATAGTCGACTAGAGGTCTCTGGTCGACTAATTATTTGGGATAAGTCGACTAGAGCCGAGAGTTGGTAATTTTTTTGGTTCAAGGAAAATTAGTCGACTAGGGGTCAAAATGTAGTCGACTAGGGGGGTCTAGTCGACTGGTAAAAATGGGTTAGTCGACTAAAACTGTGAAAATCAGAAAAGCTACGTTTCAACTAAAGTGGGTTAGTCGACTAGTATCTAGGTCAAGTCGACTAATCCTGGAGAAAACAGAAAACAGAACAGAAATTCTGATGGTTGCTTGTTGGTCTAAAAATGGGATTTTTATGACACAAGTGTACATGAATGATCATCATATTTACACAAAGAAGTAATCTAGTCTTGGTGAGTAAAAATACTCACAAGGAAAGGTTATTTGAAGGTTCTATGAGTCTTGAAGGATCGTTTGCCGACGATGTCACCAACTAGGTCTTTGGCGATACCTCCGACGAAGTGAGATGCGATCCAAAACCAAGAGTGTGTTAGCTTGAGAAGAAGATGGTGAAGGCTTTGAGGTGGTTGGGAGTTAGGGATTGAGATGGAGAAGTGAAAAAAGAGAAAAGAATTGTAAAGGAAAGTTTATATAGGATTTGATTTTTGTAAAGGGGATGAAATTAAAGAATTGGAGAGGGGTTTTGTGCAAATAGGGGAGGATGGGGTTGTCTCCCTTGGCCAATGGTGGCCGGCCAAAGAAGAGAGAGAAAGAGAGAGGAATTGAAGGGCATTTATGAGGAAGGGTGTAGAAATTTGGATATTTTGAAAGAAGATATTTTGGGAAGTAGGTGGAAGGAAAGAAGGAAAGAAAAAGGAAAAAGAAAAAGGAAAAGAATTTGTAAAAGAAAAGATATTTTCTTAATTTTGAAAAATGAAAATATTGAAAACACTGATTCCCGGGTTTAAATCGAGAATGCGGAAAACATTTCGGAAAATACCGAAATCGTCCGAAATTCAAGTGTCTCGGAACGACTCGTAATTTTTACCAAAAATCAAGAATAATATAAGAAGACGTATAGTGAAATCCGTTTGAAGAAATACTTTATAGTTTTATAACTAAAATTCCCGGAATCAGTTAACTACCGACTCCGTTGGAATTTTCATAAATTCATAAAATTCTAAGAAAAAGAATGTAGATAGAAAATACGATTCTAAGAGATAATGCCTAAAGGACTTTCTAGAAATTCCTAACTGTTTGTAAGATAAAAAATCGGGAATCGATCAGCGATACTGGTCGACACCGGTTTTGAAGAAATTCATTTTAATTCCAGAAAATTCCAGAAATTCACCTAAAATCTAATATATTAGAAAATGATATTTGAAATTGAAATTGGTCAAATACGGGAAGTAAATCGAAAAATACGATCGAAAATCAGAATACGCAACTTAGTACGTATTTCGGAAACGGGGTATTACAATCTACCCACCTTACAAAAATTTCGTCCTCGAAATTTCATAAGGTGAAGGGTAACAGGAATGGTAACAGGTAGATAAGGCTAGGATGAGAGATAACAAATAGAAAAGAGTAAAAGGAAAGAGTCTAACCAATCAAGATGAGAAGAGTTGAGGATAACGCTCTCGGATGACGTCCTCTCGTTCCCATGTGGCCTCTCCTGGCGCATGGCGGTTCCAAGACACCAACACTAAAGGTATGGCTTTGTTCTTCAGTGTCTTCACACTTCTATCCAATATGGCCATCGGCTGCTCCTGATATGATAAGTCCGGTTGCAGTTCCAGCTCGGAGTGATCCAAAATATGGCTATCATCCTTTACATACCTCCTCAACTGAGACACGTGGAAAACATTATGAACTCCGTCCAACGATGGCGGCAACGCCAATCGATAAGACACATCTCCCACTCGATCCAATATCTCGAATGGGCCGATATATCTCGGACTTAGTTTCCCACGAGTGCCGAACCGGATTACTCCCTTGGTAGGTGAAATCTTCAAGAACACATGATCTCCAACTCCGAATTCCAATGGCCTCCTCTGCAAATCTGCCCAGCTCTTCTGTCTGCTCTGAGCTGCCCTGAGATGATCTCTGATAATCCTGACTTTCTCTGTGGTCTGGATCAGAATCTCTGGCCCCAATAGACTCCTCTCACCGACTTCATCCCAACAAATCGGTGACCTGCATTTCCTCCCATACAGTGCCTCAAAAGGTGCCATCTTAATACTTGCCTGATAACTGTTGTTATAAGAAAACTCAGCCAAGTGAAGATGATCTTCCCATGAACCCCTGAACTCAATCATGCAGGCTCTAAGCATGTCCTCGAGGATCTGGATGGTCCTCTCAGATTGTCCGTCTGTCTGAGGATGATAGGCTGTACTGAACTTCAGACGAGTTCCCAGACTCTCTTGGAGACTCTCCCAGAAATGAGATCTGAATCTGGTATCTCTATCGGATACAATACTGACTGGAACTCCATGCAGACGAACTATCTCCTTCACATACTTATCTGCCAGAACTTCTGTAGTCTGACCCACCCTGAATGGTATGAAATGAGCTGACTTGGTGAGGCGATCAATGATAACCCACACAGCATTATTACCTTTGGGACTACGAGGTAATGCCGTGACAAAGTCCATAGTGATGTGCTCCCACTTCCATTCAGGTATTGGCAAAGGATGAAGAAGTCCAGCTGATCTCTGATGCTCAATCTTTATTTGCTGGCACACCAAGCACTTAGCTACAAACTGAGCTATCTCTCTCTTCATGGCATTCCACCAAAAGTGCTTCTTCAAGTCCTGGTACATCTTGTTTCCCCTGGATGTATAGAATATGCTGAACTGTGTGCTTCCTCCAAAATCCTCTGTCTAACTTCTCCCTGGGGAACACAAAGTCTACCTCCAAAGTACAATGCACCATCCGGACGAATACAAATATCCGTCCTCAATCCAGCCTCTACCTGAGCTCTGAATGTCTGAAGTCTGGGGTCCTCCTTCTGAGCTTCCTTGATCTCTTCTATCAATGAAGACTGGATCTGCAAGGTCATAAGCTGTCCTGTCTTCTCAGCTCCTCGAACCACCATCAAGTCCAATCTGATAAAGTCCTGAATCAACTCCTTCTGTTGAGTGATTTGGATTAACACTCTGTTCTCTGGCATCCTGCTCAGGGCATCTGGAACTGTATTGACCTTGCCTGGATGATATTGCAAGTCAATGTCATAGTCTGCCATCAGTTCCAACCACCGCCTCTGCCTCATGTTCAGCTCTTTCTGTGAAAAGATATACTTGAGGCTCTTGTGATCTGTATATATCAGCACTTTATCTCCCAGAAGATAGTGCCTCCAAATCTTCAAGGCAAAGATCACTGCCGCCAACTCCAAGTCATGAGTTGGGTAATTCCTCTCATGAGGCTTCAATTGCCTAGATGCATATGCTATCACATGATCATGTTGCATAAGCACACACCCCAGGCCTTTACCTGATGCATCACTAAAGATGACCATCCCTCCTCTCCCTGAGGGAGTTCTCAAGATAGGAGCTGAAACGAGCTTCTGCTTCAACTGCTCGAAGGCTGCATCACACTCCTCTGTTCAAATATACCTTACTCCTTTCCGGGTGAGCTGGGTTAACGGAGCTGCAATCCGAGAGAAATCCTGGACGAAGCGTCTGTAATATCCAGCTAGTCCAAGAAAACTCTTTATCTCCGTCACCGTCCTCGGAACTGGCCAATCCTTTACTGCCTGGACTTTGCTCGGATCAACTGAGATACCTTCTGCTGACACCATATGTCCAAGAAATGCTATACTGTCCAGCCAGAATTCACACTTACTTCTCTTGGCATGAAGCTGCTCCTGCTGAAGTGTCTGCAACACAATCCTCAAGTGTTCAGCATGCTCCCTATTGTTCTTTGAATAGATCAAGATGTCGTCGATGAAAACAACAACAAACTGATCCAAGAAGGGCGAGAACACTCGGTTCATCAAGTCCATAAACACTGCAGGGGCATTAGTGACTCCGAAAGGCATAACAAGAAACTCATAGTGGCCATATCGGGTCCTGAATGCCGTCTTCGGTATGTCCTCCTTCTTCACCCTCAGCTGGTGGTAACCCGACTGTAAATCCAATTTGGAGAACACACGGGCTCCATTAAGCTGATCAAATAGATCATCAATCCTGGGAAGGGGATACCTGTTCTTGATGGTGACCTTGTTCAATTCCCTGTAATCAATACAAAGTCTCTTACTACCATCCTTCTTGTTGGCCAACAGTACTGGAGCTCCCCATGGTGAAGTACTTGGCCTAATCACTCCCTTATCTGAATACTCCTGCAGCTGCTTCTTCAGGATCTCCAACTCCGTCGGTGCCATCCTGTACGGAGCCTTGGATATAGGTGCTGCTCCTGGAATAGTCTCGATGGAGAACTCAATCATCCTGACAGGTGGCAGTCCTGCGATCTCAGCAAACACCTCCGGGAATTCATCCCACACCGGCACCTTCTGCTTCTGAACCTCCGAAGAAGTAATCTGAGACTTTCCCTTAGTGGTCTTCACTTCTCCACTAAACTGGAACTCTGGTTGAAGTGGAATTCTAAACTTGATCTTCTTCTCCCTACAATCAATCACAGCATAGTACTGACTGAGCCAGGTCATGCCTAAGATCACGTCGTACCCTTTGGTGTCTAGTACGAGCATATCTATGGCCATGGTCTTATCACACAGTTCTACTGGACAATCAGTACACACTCTAGATGATATGACTACCCCATTCCCTGTACTTATCTCCCATTTGTGGTCTAAAACCTTAACAGGTATTGAATGTAAAGCCACAAATTTATCTGAGATATAACAGTGGGATGCACCTGAGTCGAAGAGAGCGAGAACAGGATGTGAATGTACTCTGATGTTACCTGTAATCACTTCCTCTGAAGCCTCTGCCTCTTCTGCTGTCAGAGTATAAGCCTGACCTCTGCCACGCCCTGCTGCAGTCCTGCCTCCTCTCTGGACTGGGCGAATGACATGCTGTGGAGGAAGGGGAAGAGCTCTCCTCATCACTGGCCCCTGGTTCCTCTGCTCAAGATGCCCTGGTACTGCCGCTGTCCACTCGGTCCTGGAAGTGCTGGCAAGGTCTGGTTAGTCATCCCCAATCTCCTGTGTGGACATGCCTCTATGGAGTGATCTCTGGCTCCACACACCAAGCACAGTCCATTTGCCCTCCGGCAAGTCTGTCGAGTGTGCCCTGGCTTCTGACAATGACTACAGAATACCAGTGGTTGGGCTGACTGATAAGGTGCTGGCCTGAAAGGTTGCCTCATCTGGATCTTCGCTGCTCTGAACGGCCCCCCCCTTCCCATAGGTACAAATGGCCTCTTCATGGCCTGCTGTCTCATCTGATCCCCTTGCTCCTTCTCAAACCCACGCTCCACCTCCCGAGCGATGGTGAGAACCTCTGCATAGGTCTTCAGCTGCTGGGGCATCAGATACATCTGAATCCTCATCTGAAGACCCTGCTGAAACCTGCTCGCTCGCTTCTCCTCGTCCGTCACCATATACGGCGCGAAGCGGCTCAGTCGAAGAAACTCCGCGGCATACTCGTCCACGGACTTGTTCCACTGCTGGAGCCTGATGAATTGTTCCTCCATATCTTTCTGTGCCGTAGCAGGGAAGAAGCGGCTATAAAAACTCTTGGAGAAGGCGTCCCAAGTAACGGACTTCTCCAGTCTAGCCTCCTCTGCGAGCCACCAAGTTCTCGCAACATCCTTTAACTGAATCTTAGCTACTTCAACTTGGCTCTCCTTCGGGACACGGGCTGCATTCAGTAGGTCTGTCGTGTCCGTCAACCATTGCTCCGCCTCCAATGGTTTCTCGCTCCCCGTGAATATAGCAGGCTGTAGTCTTCTGAAGTCCGATACATTCCCGGGCTTCTGTTCCTTCGGGGCTGCTAACTCTTGTCTAAGGAGCTCGGTCTGCTGCTGCTGATTTTCCATCTGCTGTTGCTGGTTCCCCAGCATGGTCTGAATGACCTTAAGGATATCAGCATTCTCTCCTCCTACGGGTCCATTCGGGACTTGCCCGATATTGTTACGACCCGATCGTCTCTCCATTCCGAATGATAACTGGAATTGGAAACAATTGAAAGGAGTTTAGGATACGAAGGAATTGATCAATGAAGGAAACAAGAAGGACTCTATAACTTTGTACATTGTAGTTGGCATAAGCAAATTACTAGAATTTGCCACTTGATTGTACTTTAGGTTTGAGAGCCTAGGCTCTGATACCAACCTGTAACGCCCCGATTCCACGGATACGGGGACGTCACTGCGACGTATATACGTAGGTCAGAAATGCCCCCACGTATATACGCTAAGCATAAACGTACAATACAAAATCAGAGTACAACACAAAGCGTGGTATAGTCATATGCCAACTATAGAAGTACAAATACAAAGTTATACAAGTTATGATAACTGTTACACTTTACAAGTGTTTTGTTTCACAACCAAGTCCAAAAGAATATATACAAAGATATACATAAGGTGCTCACGTAAGAGATGGAGACTCGTGAGCCAAAAAGAGGAGTACGGCACGAGGGAACTAGAGCTGGTCAGCCTGCTCACTGAAGTATGCCTGATCTTCCGTGGAAGGATCCACTTCGTTCCAGGTCTCGGAATCTGAATATGCAAATCCAAAGGATCAAGACATATATACAATAGATAGCTACAGCCAAGTGGCTAAGGGACGAGTACAAGTAAGATGGAACTATATAAGGTATATCAACTAACAGATATGAAAAGCATGAATAGATAAAGTCGTACTATAGATCTACAATTAACGCTTTATTTTTATTATTACTTGTTTTACTCGGATATCTAGCTATGTGGTCCAGCGTCCCAGTGCACATAGATCCATATCATAGTAATACAAGGTTGTTGTTGGAAATCAGCGGTTGTATCGACGAACTATGTTTACAGTGGACCCCGTACATGCCCGGGATAACGGTCCAGGATTGTTCCGTTGCTTGGTGACGGAAGCCAGCCGCTAGGCTATTCAGGAGGGACTTATGTATGCCCTTATCAAGATGGTACCAGTAATACAGGGAGCAAGCACTCCCCTCGGTCCCCTGGAGGCCCACAGGTCAGACCGGAACATGGGTTGCACAACACTCCTAAAAGCCACTGTAAACACGAACACATATCGATATCCGCATGTTTTCCCCCGACCCAATATAAGTTGGTCCATTTTATACAAAAGTCAAGAATATCATGCTTGGTTCAAGTGATGGCATGATAAGTGGGGATATCCATTTATTAACAAGTCATGAAACGGGAATATATAATAACAAGTCATGAAGTAATATGAGATAAGATTCATCAAGTATCATGTCATGTAATATCAGTAATGTAGCATAAACATGAACAATGTATCACATGCATAGAGGTTAAAGTCCAAAATCAGAAAAGGAAACAACTAAGTTAAATAGTCAGAATTAGTCGACTAGGTAGGAGATTAGTCGACTAATAAGGGTCTTCAGTCGACTAATAGTCCGCAGGAGTCGACTAAAGTGGTTTTCCAGAGAGTTTGGTAGTCGACTTGGGTTGGAAGGGTAGTCGACTTGGTGAACTATAAGTCGACTAACGGGTACGCAAGTCGACTAAATCTGTGATATAAAAAGTTGGGATTAATTTCCGGGACATGTTAGTCGACTAGGGTACTATGTATAGTCGACTAGAGGTCTCTGGTCGACTAATTATTTGGGATAAGTCGACTAGAGCCGAGAGTTGGTAATTTTTTTTGGTTCAAGGAAAATTAGTCGACTAGGGGTCAAAATGTAGTCGACTAGGGGGGTCTAGTCGACTGGTAAAAATGGGTTAGTCGACTAAAACTGTGAAAATCAGAAAAGCTACGTTTCAACTAAAGTGGGTTAGTCGACTAGTATCTAGGTCAAGTCGACTAATCCTGGAGAAAACAGAAAACAGAACAGAAATTCTGATGGTTGCTTGTTGGTCTAAAAATGGGATTTTTATGACACAAGTGTACATGAATGATCATCATATTTACACAAAGAAGTAATCTAGTCTTGGTGAGTAAAAATACTCACAAGGAAAGGTTATTTGAAGGTTCTATGAGTCTTGAAGGATCGTTTGCCGACGATGTCACCAACTAGGTCTTTGGCGATACCTCCGACGAAGTGAGATGCGATCCAAAACCAAGAGTGTGTTAGCTTGAGAAGAAGATGGTGAAGGCTTTGAGGTGGTTGGGAGTTAGGGATTGAGATGGAGAAGTGAAAAAAGAGAAAAGAATTGTAAAGGAAAGTTTATATAGGATTTGATTTTTGTAAAGGGGATGAAATTAAAGAATTGGAGAGGGGTTTTGTGCAAATAGGGGAGGATGGGGTTGTCTCCCTTGGCCAATGGTGGCCGGCCAAAGAAGAGAGAGAAAGAGAGAGGAATTGAAGGGCATTTATGAGGAAGGGTGTAGAAATTTGGATATTTTGAAAGAAGATATTTTGGGAAGTAGGTGGAAGGAAAGAAGGAAAGAAAAAGGAAAAAGAAAAAGGAAAAGAATTTGTAAAAGAAAAGATATTTTCTTAATTTTGAAAAATGAAAATATTGAAAACACTGATTCCCGGGTTTAAATCGAGAATGCGGAAAACATTTCGGAAAATACCGAAATCGTCCGAAATTCAAGTGTCTCGGAACGACTCGTAATTTTTACCAAAAATCAAGAATAATATAAGAAGACGTATAGTGAAATCCGTTTGAAGAAATACTTTATAGTTTTATAACTAAAATTCCCGGAATCAGTTAACTACCGACTCCGTTGGAATTTTCATAAATTCATAAAATTCTAAGAAAAAGAATGTAGATAGAAAATACGATTCTAAGAGATAATGCCTAAAGGACTTTCTAGAAATTCCTAACTGTTTGTAAGATAAAAAATCGGGAATCGATCAGCGATACTGGTCGACACCGGTTTTGAAGAAATTCATTTTAATTCCAGAAAATTCCAGAAATTCACCTAAAATCTAATATATTAGAAAATGATATTTGAAATTGAAATTGGTCAAATACGGGAAGTAAATCGAAAAATACGATCGAAAATCAGAATACGCAACTTAGTACGTATTTCGGAAACGGGGTATTACACCCTTTTAATTTTAATGTTCACCTTTCCTCTTTTGTTTGTCGCTATTATAATTTAAATGTAAGTTTTACTATTTTTGTTGTGAAATAAAATATTGTGATCCTAATTATTTTTGTATTTTGTTATAGTTATCGCCATGTCAAACTTTGCAAAGTTTGAGTTCATTCCACTTGATATTACGGGAAGAAATTATATGTCTTGGGTTATTGACATATAAATGCATCTCTAGTCAATGGGTCTCATTGAAACCATAAAAGAGATGAACTCTACATAAAACAAAATTGATGATCTTTATCCGCAGACATCTTGATGAATGTTTAAAATGTGAATATCTCACAGTAAAAGACCTAAGTGTCTTGTAGAAAAATCTCAAAGAAAGATTTGATTATCAAAAGAAAGTTGTGCTCTCTGCCACACGTGATGAATGTAATACTTTGCGCTTCCAAGACTTCAAGAAAGTCAGCGATTATAACTCTGCAATGTTCAGAATAGTATCCCAATTAAAATTCTGTGGGGTGGATATCACAGATGAAAAAATGCTAGAGAAAACTTACTACACATTTCATACATCTAATATAACATTGCAACAACAATATCGGTTGCGTAATTTTAAGAAATACTCTGAACTAATTTCATCTCTTTTTGTGGCAGAGAAGAATAATGAACTTTTGATCAAAAATCATCAGTCTCATCCTACTAGTTCAGTAGCATTTCCAAAAACAAATACTGTAATTTCTAAAAATTATGGATGAGGATATAATCATGGTCATGGTCGTGGAGTGGTCGTGGTCGTGGCCACGACCGTGGACGCGATTGAAGTGGTTTTTACAACCCTTCACAAAACAACGCGATCCACAAGAAGCATCATGTAGAAAATATGATAATGGAAAAGATGTTTGTGAAAGTTCTCTTTGGAATCCTGAAGATTCCTGTTATAAATGTGGCTCCAAAGGGCACTGGGCTCGAGTGTGTCGAATACCGGAGCACCTTTGTAAGCTTTACATGACATTCTTGAATGAAAAAGAGAAGGAAATGAATTTCACTGAACATGATGATCCTATGGATGATTCAACTCATCTTGATGCTTCAGATTTACTGATGATTTTGTTGATCTTTCAACCCATCGTGATTTTATGGATACTGCTGATAATAGATATATGATTATATTACCATGTTTTGTTATTTGTAATTGTCAAATTTATCTTTGAGTGTAATATTTTATGTTTAAAATTTTATTCTCATCAAATGATTTATTTTGTAAGAAGCTTGATATGGATTATTCTAATGATGAGTCAAAACCAAAACTGGAGATATGCATAACAGATAGTGGTACAACACACACTATTCTCAAGCATAAAAGATACTTCTGTGATTTAAAACCAACAAAGGCAATTATCAATACAATATCGGTCCTGTAGATTTGATTGAAGGAACTGGTAAAGCTAGCTTTATATTGCCAAATGGAACAAAGTTTTTCATAAAAGACGCTTTGTTTTCACCAAAATTTAAAAGAAATTTGTTGAGTTTTAATGATATATATCTTCATGGATATGATACCCAGTCTACAACTGAAGGAAATATGAAGTATATGTATCTTACTACTTATGTATTAGGAAAGAATTACATATTAGAAAAATTACCAAAACTTTCCTTAGAATTACATTACACATATATAAATGTGAAAGAGTCGCATATGGCAGTTAAAGGAGATAAAGAGACATTAACTCTGTGGCATGACTGTTTAGGTCATCCTGGTTCAATAATGATGCGAAGAATTATTGAGAATTCACATGGACATACATTAAAGGGCCAGAAGATCCTTCCAACTAGTAAAATTCCATGTGAGGCTTGTTCTCTAGGAAAATTAATCATGAGACTATCACCAGCTAAAATAAAAATTGAATCACCTACATTTCTTGAACGTATCCAAGGTGATATATGTGGGCCTATTCACCCACTGTGTGGATCATTTCGATACTTTATGGTATTGATAAATGTCTCTAGTAGATGGTCACACGTTTGTATATTATCAACTCGCAGTGTGGCATTTTGTGAGATTTCTTGCTCAGATAATTAGATTATGAGCACAATTTTCTGATTATACAATCAAGAAAGTTAGACTCGATAATGCTGGTGAGTTTATATCTCAGGCTTTTAATGATTATTGTATGTCAATTGGGATAGCTGTTGAGCATCCTGTTGCCCATGTACATACGCAAAATAGTTTGGCTGAATCACTGATTAAGTGCCTCCAGCTTATTGCTAGATCATTGATAATAAGAACAAAACTTTCTATTTCTATATGGGGTCATGCAATTTTATATGCTGCAGCATTAATTCGCATCAGACCAAATGCATATCATGAGTGCTCCCCTCTACAATTAGCATTTGGTTAAGAACCAAATATTTTTCATCTTAGAATTTTTGCTTAATCGGTATATGTACCGATTGCTCCACCACAACGTACAAAGATGGGTCCTCAAAGAAGACTGGGAATATATGTTGGCTATGAATCCCCTTCTATTATAAGATACTTGAGCCTAAAACCAGTGATATTTTTACGGCTCGGTTTGTCGATTGCCATTTCAATGAGGCAATTTTCTCAGCATTAGAGAAAAAAAGAAACAGCTGGAGAAGGAGATTACATGGAGTGAACCATCTTTATTGCATCTTGATCCTCACAAAAAAACAATGTGAGTCAGAAGTGCAAAAGATTATGCATTTACAAAAAATAACAAATCAATTGCCAGATGCATTCACTGATACGAAAAGAGTGACTAAATCATACATACTAGCTGTAAATGTTCCTGTTCGGATTGAAATCTCAAAAGGACAATCCGAGAATGAAGTCACTAATGAGTCTAAGATATTCTTGAAGCGTGGTAGACCAATCAATTTCAAAGATAAAAATCCTCGAAAAAGAAAAGGAGCATATACACATGATGACTCAATGTGGAAGAATGTGTTCAAGAAGAAACACAAAATAAGACAAATCAAGAGATGAAAAATCCTGAAGGTATACAAAATCATGAGATCTCTATTGATTATGTCAATAGATGAGGATTATGGAATCAAAATGAGATGAAAAATATGGATGAAATATTTTTCTATTCCGTAGCATGTAATATTGTTAACGAAAGTGAGGATCCTGAACTAAGATCCATCACTGAATGTCAAAATAGACATGATTGGACAAAATGAAAAGACGCTATACATGCTGAATTGAATTCGCTTAATAAGTGTAAAGTATTTAGATTTATTATCCTCACGCTTGAAACCGTGAGATCAGTATGATACAAATGGATTTTTGTGCGAAAATACAAAGAGAAAAACGAGATTGTGAGGTACAAAGCTCGACTTGTTACTCAAGATTTTTCACAAAGACCTATAATTGATTATGAAGAAAGGTATTCTCTAGTAATGGATGTAATTATGTTTAGATATTTAATCAGCCTAACAGTTTCTAAAAATTTAGAAATGCGTCTTATGGATGTTGTTACAGCTTATTTATATGGGTCGCTTGATAGCGATATTTATATAAAAAATCCTGAAGGATTTAAGATGCTTGAAGCATTAAGTTCAAAACCTAAAGAATTATATTCGATCAAATTACAAAGATCGTTATATGGGTTAAAACAATCAGGGCGCATGTGGTATAATCGCTTAAGCGAGTATTTGTTAAAAGAAGGATATGTGAATAATCCTATATGGCCATGTGTTTTTTATAAAGAAAATAACAGTACTAGAAGCAATGATGTATTTAAAGAATGAATTTGAAATGAAAGACGTTAGGAAAACTAAATATTCTATTGGTTTATAAATTGAGCACTTTCAAAGTGAAATACTTTTGCATCAATCAAATTATACTGAAAAGGTTTTGAAACACTTTAGTATGGATAAAGCAAATCCTTTTAAGCACTCCAATGGTTGTTAGATCACTGAATGTGGAAAAGAATCCATTTCGCCTTCTCGAAGATAATGAAGAGGTTCGGTGGTCCTGAAGTACCATACTTTAGTGCAATCAGAGCTCTTATGTATCTGGCTAATTGTACCGGACTAGATATAACATTTGCTACTAATTTATTAACAAGATTTAACTCATCTCCTACACAGAGACATTGTAATGATATTAAGCATGTATTTTGTTATTTTCGAGGAACAACTAATTTTGGTTTGTTTTATTCTAGAGGATTTAAATAAAAAATGATTAATTATGCAGATGCAGGTTACTTGTCAGATCCATATAAAGTCAGGTCTCAAACAGGATACGTATTCACATGTGAAGGTACATCGATCCCTTGGCGTTCACAAAAGCAGACACTTATTGTCACTTTTTCTAATCATGCTGAAGTCATAACACTCCATGAAGCAAGTTAGAATATATATGACTAAGGTCTGTAACTCAACACATACAAGAAACTTGTGGATTACTAGTCAACAGAGATCCAACAGTACTGTTTGAAGACAATGCTGCATGCATTGCTCAAATGAAAAAATGATTCCTCAAAAGCAACCGAACCAAGCATATACCCCAAAGTTCTTCTCATTCAGCCAAGAGTTTAAAAATGATAAGAAAATTAATATTCAATATATCTGATCAAGTGATAATGCGACAGATCTCTTTAGAAAGGCACTTCCCACTACAACTCTTAGGAAGCTCATTTGAGATATTGAGATGCGTCATCTGCGAGATTTATGAAGAAGAAATACTCATACCAACTCAAGGGGGAGATAACATGGCTGCACTCTTTTTCTCTTACTAAGGTTTGTCCGACGGGATTTTCATGGTAAGGTTTTTAATGAGGTAGTATAGAATATACAGAGATGGTGTACTCTTTTTCCCTTCGCTATGATTTTATCTCACTGGGTTCTTCTAGTAAGGTTTTTAATATGACAGCCAAGGGGGAGTGTTATGAAACAATGACTGCCAACCTTACTGTGCAGTATTAATGATTGTACCATGCGACGACGCAAGCATGCATAGTGACTGCATAGTACCTCAAAGTTTTTCTATAAATAGGCCCTTCTTGATTCATTTCAATGTATACTTCAAAAATCAATAAGAATTCCTACTCCTACTCTGTCTTTAGAATTCTCTGTTTCGGTGTTATAATTTCTCGAGTTTTACAACATGTTGAACTTTGTCCTCATTTCATGCTCATCTCCAATACAAACAGTCTCAATCCAACACAATGAAAATGACCAATACTTGGAGAACGGAGACAACAATCCCCCGTACTGCCTGATTGCTTTACAATTGTGACACGCAAGAGCAACACTGTACCGCAAATTCAACCATAGATGACTTCTCGCTGAGCTTGATTTTGCAAGAATTGTAACATAAAGAAAATAAAGAGTGAGACTCTGAACAGTGAATTGGATGATGATCATGACCTCTCTAAATGAATTTCCAATCAATCTTAAACACTTGATATAATGCTAAAGATTGCCGAGCAAGTGCCCACGAAAGCAAACAACTCACATGTAAATAATGACGGCAAAAGGCCTTTAGACACAAAAACAATGGACAGGTCACAGCCGGAGCATGCAAGTAGGCCTGTTTGGTTAAGGGTGGAAGTGAGGAAGTGAAGAAGTGAGGAAGTGGTAATAGTTCCCTTTGGAACTTAGGAATTGATTAGTAAGTTTTCTGGTGTTTGGATGTTGTTGGGAAGTATGGTTTGGAAAATGTTATGTCTTTTCCGGTGTTTGGATAGTAATGTGGAAGTGAAAATGGAAAAGTTGACTACAAAGTTATCGCAAAATAATATTAAATTAAAAATTAATTAAGAAAAATAAAAATTAGACTGTAATTAAAATGCAAGTGATATTTACATGAGCAAAAAATTAACTGTTTTGTGCTACAACTTATTACAAATGAGATTTACATGACCACAAAATTAACTGTAACACTCTGGAAGTGAGGAAACGTTGTGTAAAAGAGAAAAGTGAGAAGGAAAAGAACTTTTTCCATTTTTCTTTTCCGGTGTTTGGATGAACAGCGGAAATGAGAAAAGACACTTCCCACTTCCTCACTTCCACCCAATTCCTTGAATCCAAACAGCCCTTCGAGCAAAACTTTACAACACACTTCATAATTGCTGCTGGCCCGCCCTTGTTTTTAAAGAGAATGTGACCTGGAAACAGACTTGAATAGCTGGATTTACTAATGATGACTTAGAGAAAGCAAGGAGACAAGGAAACATGGGGATGGCTCCGTATTATCGGATAATGATGACTTTATGCTGATGTGAACCATTGGATGAAGACCACCAGTACCATCAAAAGAGAATACTAAGCGTCTATTTGTTTGTTGGAATGCTGACTGAAAAGATAGTTTTTTTTTTTTTTTTTTAATTGTGTGGATCCCATGAATTTTGTCACACTAAGGTATTTGTTTGACAAGAAAAAAAAATTCAAGAAAATTGTAACAGTTTTCGTCCCTGTGCTGTCATAGTTTCACTATCAAAATGAGAGACTCTTGTTAGGCCCATTTTTTCGACTAACAAAAGGAAGAAAAATGAAAAGTCATATACGTCCAAATTTCAAATTTGCATAGAGCAAAATAGTGTTGCGAAATTGATATGCTTTGATACCAATTGTTATAATAAATTTGCGTTATGATACCAATTGTTACTTCCGGGATCGACGTTTGCAAAACTTGACAATATGATAATACTTGCAAAAGAAAACTGTTGTAAAGCAAATTAACAATACCTAAGTAAAAGAGCAATAAAAAATAATATAAGGGTTTAACGTGATTGGCCCAAAATTTGGCCTACCTCCACGGAGAGAGAACTTGAGATAGTTTTATTAATAAACTTGATACAAAAAGATCTAAACTTCCTCTTAATGCAATAAGAGGAATACCATCCTCCTTAATCTAGACCTAAATTACAAGAGGCATTACCTTATCTTTATGCACTTTCACTTTGCTCTTCTCTTTTTTGCCTTCCTTCTGATCTCCTTTACTTGAGATTACTTTCTTAAACAATTATAATGCTGGGTTACAATCTTTATTATAGAATTTTTCAAAACAACTCTTATTTAAATTATGAGATGATCTTGACAGTTGGATACTTGAAAAATCTTGATCAATCCTATTAAGAGTTGATCACATTGATTTAAAAGAATTTTAGACCCTTTAATGTTTAGAAACAAATCTACATTAAATAGAAATTGAATCCTATTCGTACTCCACTAGAAAAGAAAAGTAGAGCTTGAAAAGAAAACTGATTCTGCTTCAGGAAACACCTCGATTAGTCGACTTATCCTAATGATTAGTCGGCTAATTTCTGCCATTAGTCGACTTATAAACCATATAGTCGACAACTGTATAATGCTTCCTCTCTGTTTCTACTTCTGTACCTACCCTAGTCGACTACTAGTCGACTGATCTTGTGCGTTAGTCGACTTATAACTTTATAAGTCAACCAATTCGCACCTATTTGATCTGCTTCTTTTCCTTCAAGCCATAATCTTCTCCAACTCGATTGAATCTTCTTGGACCATCATATCCTCTTGACAACAAGGCAAAATTCTAACAATCTCCATCTTGTTTTTTCTTTTCAAGCCTTTAGTAAAAGGCCTTGAGATTTTGGATTACTGCCTTGATTCTTTCCTTGACTGTAACCGTACCGTGAAGCGTTTGACTCTTGCCCCCTTTTCCCGGGGCCTTTGGCTAATTTACCGCTATGGCTTGGGCCATCTCGGGCCTTGCGCGAATGCAACCTTTTTCCTTCGCGCAAACTTTGACCTGGTTCACGTCCCATTGCAGTTTTCCTTGAAGCTCCAACTCACGGTGAGCTCCCTTCCAAGCTTATCCCTGAAACTCCACCTCGAGCTGAGTTTTCTTCCTTCAGTTTGTATAACCTTCCACACTTCTCTCCTTTGAGGATTACTGTCTTCTTAGCTAATTGTGACGACGCCTTGTTGCACTTGGATCCGACATCATTCTTTGTCAAGTAACCCTATAGATATTAGATTGTATTGTGCCTCCGAAACAAACCAGACTGCCTCCAGAGCATATACCGTCCTATCTCTTTCTGTAACTTTGGCTATCCCAGTGATGATGATCTCGCACGCCGAGCCATCCACCATCTTGATGGTCCCTTCCTCCTTTGCAACCAAGGAGTTGAATAGCTATTTTTGGGAACATACATGAATCGTATTATCCGAATCAAATATCCAGCTTTTACCTTGAGAAGTGTTGTCTTCAACATAAGAAGACATTAATACTTCGGTGTCCTCTACACCACTTGCTACGTCTGCCTCCGCAGCTTATCCCTTCTTCTTTAACCACTCTTAATAATGCTTGCAATCATTCTTCAAATGACCTTCCCGTGACAAAAGTGACATGTCTTTGACGAGCCTGAACCTTTCTTTCCTTCTCCTCTTCCTTTCTTTCCCGTGACCATCAAATTCGATCTCTTCTGCTCCTCTTGATTTGGCCTTTTCCTAATCTCATTAAATAAGAGAGTTGCCGTGATCTCCTCCAAGATGAGACGTAGAGCATGATGGAGACGATGTGATCATATGACTGTGGAAGCGAACTGAGAAGTATCGTTTTGTTCTCCTCGTCGATCTTGATATCAAAAGCTAGAAACTCGTTGATGACCTTATTAAAGAAGTTTAAATGAGCCAAAACCTCTGTCCCTTCATTCATGCGCAACCCATATAATTATTTCTTGAGATACAGTTTGTTAGAGAGGGTTTTCATCATATACAACGTTTCTAACCTTGATCACAATCTCATAGCTGTTTCTTCATTCATCACGTTGTACATCACATTGTCTGCGAGACATAGTTGGATCGTGCTAGCCGTCTTTAAACCCACCTCCTTCAAATCCTCATCTGATGTACCTGTAAGTTTTGATGATTTACCCTACAAGATCTTGTGAAGACCCTGTTACACCAGCAACGCCTTCACCCTCTTTTATCATAAATTGAAATTTTCTTTACCATTAAACTTCTCGACCTCAAAATTTATCATAGAACTTCCTATCTTCGACATATCGCCCTTCGTCAACTTTTAACTCTGATAAGAAATTGATATGCTCTGATACTAATTGTAACAAAACCGGCACTATGATACCAATTGTTACTCTCGAGATCAACGTTTGTAAAACTTAGCAATATGATGATACTTGCAAAAGAAAACTGTTGTAAAGCAAACTAACAATACCTCGACAGAAGAGTAATAAGAAATAACACAAAGATTTAACATGGTTCGGCCCAAAATTTAGCCTACGTCCACGGAGAGAGAACTTGAGAGGGCTTTATAAATAAACTTGATACAAAGAGATCTAACATTCCTCTTAATGCAAAAAGAGCATTCACCTTTCTCTTTAATCTAGAGATAGATTACAAGAGTATTATCTTATCGCTTTACACCTTCACCTTGTTCCTCTCTTTTTGGCTTCCTTCTGATATTCTTTACTTGAGATTTTCTTCTTATTTGAGAAGATTACAATGCTGGATTATAATTTTTATTTATAAGATTTTACAAAACAATTCTTATTTGAACTATGAGATGATCTTGGCAGTTGGATACTTGAAGAATCTCGATCAATCCTATTAGAAGTTGATCACCTTGATTTAGAAGAATTCTAAACTCGTTAATTTTTTTAAGACAAAGCTTCATTGAATAGAAGCTGAATCCTATTCGTACTCCATCAGAAAAGAAAACCAGAGCCTGAAAAGGAAACTAATTCTACTTCAGAAAACACCTCGATTAGTCAACTTATCCTAATGATTAGTCGGCTAATCCCTACCATTAGTCGACTTATAAACCATATAGTCGACTACTGTATAATGCTTCAACTCTATTTCTGCTTCTGCATCTCCTCAAGTCGACCGGTCTTGTGCGTTAGTCGACTTATAAACTTTAAAAGTCGACTAATCCGTACCTGTTTGGTTTGCTTCTTCTGCTTCAAACTATCATCTTCTCCAACTCGATTGGATTTTCTTATACCATCATCTTCTCTTGAAAATAAGGCAAAATCCTAACAAATAGAGAGTACTGCATCAACATCACAAGAGATTTCTACAAATTATAATGAACTTGGATAATTTGACGTATGGATGAAGTGAAAAATTGCATCTTTCATTTCAGGATTTATCATGACAATATTGCATCCATGATTTTTAGCCTATGTGATAAGAGCAAACTAACAAGTAGCACAAGTAGCACAAGTGGAGAGAAAAAATAAAGAGAACTGGCAACTCGTATCTTTATCCTAGATCCATATGCATACAGGGAGCAATAATATGTTGATTCTAAGGTGAATTCTGAGGTATGAATGCCACATCTGATACCTTGGGAGGTGCTGATGCTATCTGTATGGACTTCGCCAAAATAATGTGAGGGATTGAGCTAATGCACAACACATCTTGGCTGAACAAATCACATCGCAATATCCTATGCTCATTAATCTCAAGTTCCTCTTTATCAGTCGCTGAACGAAAGGAAGCACAGACGCTGCCTGGTCCGTGGGATAATTCTTTCGTTCAGGCCAAATTTTGGCTGGAAAGTGGCTGGAAAGTCTAAGCCCTTCCTAAGTTTCAACTGTTCTCGCATTACTCTCTCAAATCCCTCACGCATGCAGCAGGACCACCCCTCGTCTGTCGGGTATTGTAAGAATTGCAGACAGGGCATTTGTGAGCCACAATGTGGAAATGGATATTGGACTCTGTACCACAGTCATTGCAGAGAATCCAAACCTGAAAATTCCAAAGGAAAAAGTGGAAATGTTAGTCCATTGGTTATGCATCGCACAAGACCAAATATGCAATATCATCAGTCGACAACTTTATCTCCTTACCATCTTATTTTGGTACATTTCTGGCATTGAAGTCGAAGCAATCTATGGCATAAGGAAGCAAGAGATGAATATTAGGAACAGTGAAATGCAATTGTAATATAGTCATAATCAAAGACAATATATACCTCCTCATCAAGCTTTTTCCATACACCAGACATGTCCCAGACTGATTTAGAGCAAACAGGACAAGAGTAACTGCAAACAGGAAATTCATCAATTCCTAGGCCCTGAAGGTAACAAGCATTTGGACAAAGAACATGCTGAATTGATTCCTAAAATTTTCTTCATAGCTTACCGGAAATGCAGCCCCATCTCCTTCAAACAATCCAAATGTATTGTATGGCCACATGGCAGAACACTGATGTCTTTCGTCGACTCAAAAAGAAACTGATACAGGCAAAAAAAAAAAAAAGACACTGTTTTAGAATGTCGAGATAGCAGCAGCAAAGAGCCAAACAATCTACTCGAAAAGGAAACAGAGAAGAAAGCAAGATTCACTTTATGCAGATTTCTTATCCATCATTGGAGTTATTTTTCAAAGGCAATTAGATTAATGACTTATGTGGGAATGCATTTTTTTTTTTGTCCCATATGCGTTTTAATCTATGGTTTCAAATATCGGCCTATTCTGATATATACATATCGTATCACCCAATAAGATATTAACCGTACAATATCGGCTGATATCAAGGCCGATATTACTGATATGAATGATATTGTCAATATTTACGCCTGATATTGCCGATATTGATACTAAAACACATGTCCAATACTGATACCGAGATTTTAAACTATGGTGTAATATAATTGATTTTAAGTTGTATCTGGAGAGTGTTAATGCAGTACACTAGAGGTGCAGATACATAAGAATAGTAAAAACATTCAATTCTGCCAATTAGAGTTAGATTCTATAGATGTTTGTAAACTCTAGATATACATGGGCCATCATGTACTTCTAAATTAATATGGTTTCACACCTCCAATGGAGTCCCGGCTAAATAACTCCATATATAACTTTTCTTCAAAATGAATCCCAAGATGCAATAACTAAGTATAAGTGAGCTTACTTCAAAACAAATAGGGCAGTTGTGGTGCATTGCTTTTTCCACACAGCGGTGTGAATCCTTCAGTAATTGGCTATAGCAACATCCTAAGTGAAGATAAAAAAATGGTCAAAACTCCATTAAAAAAACCTAGTAAGGAATTAATATAACATTACCAAAATTACAAAAGAAAACGAAAAAGGGAAATTGGCATACCACAACGATCACAGTGAAAGAAGTTTTCTTCCCCACCAGTTCTGTTGTAAAATAAACACAAGTAAAATAATTCAGTACCTACAATACTATATGAACATCAAAACCTGAATTTAGATTCAGACTTCAAATTATTGAGAAATGCACACCTGCAGATTCCACATCCATCACAGTGGTATTGATTCTTTGAGACCTTGGACAAAGAAACACACATCTCAGCTACAAAAATATATCAAATGAACATCAGCAGAATGTAATGTGATTTCAAAGAATGTTGAACCTTACATTGTCATCAAAAAACTTGCATTTCTCGCAGAAGTATTTTCCGAGACAAACCCCACAATTTGAGCAATTCTGCTGAACCTGGTATTTAGAACACCAAAGCAAAATGCTTGAATTTTCATTTAATAGCATATCTGTCATTTCAGATAGAAAATGATAACAAATAAATTATAAAGTGATTTGAGAACTGGAAACTTACATCTTGCTCTGTGTCACAGAGGGAACAGATAACCTGAGAATCCCAATAAATAACCTCAGAAAATAATGTCAAAAAGTTATCAAACTACCACCTAAATATATCAAGAAAAAGATTAAAGTAAATAAAGTTTAAAGAAAAGGGAAAGATTCGGTATGTGCGCAAAAGCAACGACGTGGGGAATCTCTAAAGTTCAACTTTATCCAAAGTTTGGAAACTTTCCATTCAAATAAAAGAGCAACTTGCGTAAATAAATAAATAAAAGAAACAGATTCCTGTTTAAGCCAATGATAATGAGTTCTTCATCTTACAGTATTTCGTCAAAAAAATGTAAATCATCTTAAAGGGCAAACATAAAAATCTAACCTTCTTCACATCGTGCCGAGGAATCTCATGCCGCTCAAGTGGATCGACATCCACAGAATTCTGTTCAAAACCATTAAACAAAATGAGATTTTTTCTCAACATCTTCGAACAAAGATCAATTTTTTTTACATAAAACAGAAAAAAAAATAAAAAATCAAGCAGCACAAATCTCACCTTGGTTTCATTATGGCAATGTCTGCAATCGAAAATTTCATTGCAGCAAGGGGCCCTTATCTTGCACCTCCTTCTATAATGCGCGCATCTACCGACCCAAAATCAACATCGCATCAATTAATTGAGAATTTTAAAATTGCACCCCTCAATAGGTGTCTCTAAAAGAAGGGAAATTGGGAGGTACCCATGTTGCTCTATTCCCAAATCCATCAAGCCCTTGCTGTGTTCAGAGCTGGGCAGCAATCTAACCTCCATAGTATTTTAATGTCGAGAAATCCAAGAGATTTTAGCGGGGGCGATAGATGAGCGGTAAGTTCACCAGCGGTCAGCCGAGAGGAAATGGGGATAGCGAAACCGAGGCGCAGAGAAAGGGGAACCGGGGGCGGCTTTTATAAAGGAGAAGGGAACGGGTCGTGGGCCCCACTGCTGAAGCCCGTATCGGGTCAAACCCGCTAAGCTTCCGGTATCGGCGGCGATTTTTATTGCCGCCCGCGGATTTGATCGAGCGCCCGCATACAGTGAAAAGGCCTCGCTTTCGTGGAGTAAGAGATACGCCTACATGTTCGGAGTCGTATGGGTGGTAGCGGGTCGGACTTGGATGGGATGTACAAGACCCACTTGCGGATCCATAATCAATCCACTTTCTTTTTGCCAGTTTGTCGGATCCACGTGGGTTCCCCAATGATAAGAACTCTAGGATCCATTTACATAGATCCAAATCCAGTTGATCTACTTAAGCACAATTATTTCACTCGAATGCTAATCTTTTTCGTGAATTAATAGAAATTTCAAATCGGATTATCGATTTTGGAGTTTTACTTATCTATCCAAAACTAATAAGAAATCAAGCACCTAAAAGAATGTACTCTAGATTTTTCGTTCATTAAAAAGAGACTTTATCATTTATGCCGAGCTCCTATTGACTAAGCAATTACCTGATTTAGATACTCATAGATCAAGTTGATCCAAATCAAATTATTAAACAGTCGAACTTTTAAAGCATACGAATAACATAAAAATTGGAACACTCATATTCTCTGTTTTTCTGAGAAACCAAAATGCATTTTTGATCTATTAGCGGACATGGTCAAAACTCAATTAATTGTTATTGTCAGATAGCAAATTTTTTATTTTTTTTGACTTTCCTTTTTCTTGTTTCCTTTTTCCTCTTGAATAACAAATGCTCGTAGCTACAAAAGTAAAACTTGGGACTCTCAACAATATGACTATATATCTTCAGATTGTAAATTTTTTTTCCTTTGATACTATTATTTAAAATTCATTCATATTCAAAACAACTCAATCACTGGTCAACTATGAACCGCCGGTAGTCGGATCCGTTTGGCCCTTACCCGACCCGCTAACCTCCTCCATCTCGCGAAAATTTTCGTCTCCTCGAATTACTCGAGAGACAGGACAAGATCCGCACTGAAGCGGATAGGATCCACGTCACTCTGTGACATGGCACGAACTCCCAGCATCCAACTTGCAAGCTTTTGCTGTGCCCATCGATGACTCCGCTTTGAATTTGTAGTCCGTGGCGTGATTCTAGACTAGGGGTGGCAATTGGGTCGGGTCGGGTCTAATTGGGTCGGGTCTTAAATGGGTCGACCCATAATCGGGTCGGGTCGACCCGACCCATTTATTTATATGGGTCAAAAATTCAAACCCAAACCCGACCCAGTATTATGCGGGTCGACCCGACCCGACCCATTTGACCCATTTAACTAAATGGGTCGGCCGGGTCAGGTCGACCCGTTAGCTGTAAATGTTTTGTAGGAACCTTGTTCTTGCATTCTATAAGTAGATGACAGTGGCATAATGTTGGTTTCAATAAGTTAAAAATCATAAAATCATGTATATCAAATGCAATGCTTCTTATTCTCTGAAATAAAGGTGAAAGTATTAGTGGGATTGAGACAAACTCAGGGATTATTTATGCAATATAATTTTGTTTATTTATGAGAATGTAGTTAAAATTAAGGGGCTTTAGGTTTTTCATAGAAGATTGTGCAATGTGTATGGTGTATTGGATTTTGATGAAGAAAGGATGGAGAGCTAAATTATGAAGTCCCTGAGCGGAAATGATAAATGATTCCCAAAAAAAAATCTCTGGATCAAAAATATAAAAAGGTAAATGGGTCTTAGCGGGTCTTAGCGGGTTTGGTGGGTTTGGGTCGACCCGACCCATTTATTAAGCGGGTCTGGTGGGTCGACCCGATTACGACCCAAACCCGTATAGCTCAAACCCATACCCACTTACTATGGGTCGGGTCGGGTCGGGTCTGGCGGGTCAGGTCTGAATTGCCCCCCTTTCTAGTGGAAGAGACCTCTGGGGTCCTGCCAACCCTGCAACCGTTTTTTTGACGCGGTCCGCAACCGTCCCATGTGGATTCTGATTCTTTTTTTTTACCCGCATCCCGACGCGGGTTATGGATTCTGAAGGATCCGACCCGGACTTCCCACATTTGAACAAATGGGCCAGATTTTAAACACAATTACTTGAGTTCCCAATTAAAGAAAACCATACCGAGAATGGGCCCATTAAAAGCGGTGGCCCAGCCCAGGTTAACTTGGGTCTTTAAAAAATGGGAATTCTGTGGGCGGGTCGAGTGAACGCGAAGAAGTGGCAGCGGAGTCTTTCCCCTTTCTTTAACCTCGAGTCCTAGGGCATCGAGAAACCGATCGAGGAGCGATAATGGCGGTTCCCGCGAGACGCAACGGCGAGGAAGAGGAAGAAGACGAGGGCTCTTCGAAGAAGAAGGAGAGGCCTGGGCTGAAGTCGACGGCGACGTCCCCCCTCACCTACGAGCCCTCGCCGACGCCGCCCAGCGCGGCGACGTCCAAGCGCTACGCACCGCACTAGGTAACATCTAATTACGCGCCTTTTCTGTTGATAAAATACTTATGTTTGATTGATGAGATCCAAGTCAATTAAGGGGGAAATTGAATTTTTTCTTCAACTTAAATATTCTTAATAGTTGTTAATAAGAAGGCTTAGTCGGCGCACTGAAAATTCAAGCAACATATGCTGGTTGGTTAAGGGTGCTCTATATTTTGTAACTTAATACCTTGAAGTAGTGTAGTTATGATTGTTCTCACAAAGACATTATGATGTCAACAGTGGCGGAGCTACGATTTCAAAAACGCAGGGATTCAATAATATCAAAATTGTAAATGATAAATAACATAATAGTTTTCATCCCAAGAGAATTAAGAGAAAGAAAGTGGTCTCAAACTCAAAAACTCCTAACCGATATTCTATTGCATTAAAGTGGTTGCAACAAAATGAAACTATAAATCCAACTTCACAGATATATCTTGCAAGTCAAAAACCTCTTATATTAAAGAAAGAAAACCAACTATTCAAAAAGCCAATGTCAAATAACATAATAAGATCAATAACAATTGCAAACTATCTCGACGCTTTGATATATTTTGGAATTGTTCCATGATTTTATCATTGCTAATATCAAATATGTCAGACTCGATATATGTTACCAAACAATCATTCTTTCATTGGTTTCTCATGTGGTTGCATCTTACTTTTCACGATATTTATGATAGAAAATACTCTCTCAACACTTGCAGTTGCCGCAGGTAAAATCAATGCGCAAACTTCAGAAGCTTATAAATTTAAGCATATACCACGCCTTTTTTCATTTTCATCATCCTTTTTGCAAGACCTGCAATCCTCTTAATTGTAAAACTTATTTTTAGATTGCACATCATTAATGAATGCCTCCGGTTGATTACTAAGAATCAAAAGATCAGATAATAGAACTCATTAGGATAAAACTTAGCAACGCGAAGTAACTTCTCTTTATTAAATACATTAAAAGAATCACTGGGATTTAAGCATGCTGCACAAGAAGTAACTCTGTGTTCGCCTCAGTAAAACGGTTGTTTATATCTTGAACTTGCAATCAATAACAGTATTAAACAAGTCACACCTATAATGATGCAAATTGGAAAAGCTCTGAGTATTACGACGTGATTTCTCTATGGGTATAAATATATCATTCATGTTAGGGACCTCGATATCATGTTGAGCACAAAATGAAGAACTTTTATAAATAAAGACTTATCCATCACATCTCATTTTTTGAAATTACTTGGCTATTTTTAAAAGGTCCATGGTATTTACAATATCTTGAATTTTTCTTTATAGCACCAAATACAACTCAGTGGTTATCATGGTTTAAAGTCGCGGTCTTGGCCGCGGACTCTGCGGGCACGGTTCCATATCGATCGTGGCCCCACTCGGGTGAGACGCGCGAAATGCTACATAGAGGGCTCAAAAAATTTTGAAAAAATCACGACAAATCTTAAAAAAAATGTAAACATCAAAATTGACATATAACATGTCCAAAACATATCACCTAGCACATTAAATGTGAAGATAATGCATAAATACATGTGTCGCGATATTAAAATATCAAAATAAATGTATAATTTAGTAAATTATATGAAATTAATTAAATTTAAATTAACTACTCTTTTCATAAAAATAAAAATAGCTTTATCTTTCTAGTAAAAATTTAAATTATATGAAATTAATTATATGAAATTTTGGTTTGACTCGAACTCGACTCAGGGCCGACTCGGTCTCGACTCGGGTGACTCGGCCGAGTTAGCGCTGAGTCAAGCAAAACAAATCAATATATTGACTCATGGACCGATCTGAGAATGGGGAAAGCGTTCTGGCTCCGACTCGACCGATTCAGAACTGTAACAGCCGAGTTTTGGAACCGTGTTGGTGATTCCTAACACATCCTTATCGAAAAATACAAACTCAAAGGTTCATATCATTTATAGTTGCACTACAACTTCTCTCCTTTTAGCAGATGATGTGTCCTTTAGACTATCAAGTGCTACAATCAGATAGGAGTTCAAAAGAATCAAGTTCACCATTGAATGGTAATGAGAGCTCCAACGCGTATCACCATTGCGCTTAAGCCTTATTCATGATTCAAACTTCTTCCAGCTTTGATTTCATCACTTTCAAGTTGAATCTTTAACTTGTGCTTCTTGAAAAAAATCTTGATGTTTGGCAGAAGCTCCAACAACATTGCAAATGTTTGCAACAACTATGAAGACCACATCCATTTTAGGGTGATTTTTAGTAACGACTACCAATGCTTCTTTCACTTGTTGAGCAAAGCAATGAACATAATATGCTGATAGATTTTCACTCAAGATAAGAGCTTTTAGTCTATTGAATTGACCCGGTATGTTACTTACCCCATCATATTCCTATCCTCGTAATTTTGAGATTCTCAATCCATATGTAACAAACATAGCATCAATTGCTGCCTTCAATGTCGTGGCACTGGTGTTGCTAACTTGTAAGATTTCTAGGAAGCGCTCGATAACATGATCATGTTTATCTACATAGTGCAAGACAACTATCATATACTCTTTATTTGATGCATCTCGAGATTCATAAACCAAAATGGCAAATTCATCCCCAATCATTTACAATTGCATTTTTAGTTTCTGTAGTAGCAACACACAATATCCTTTTGAATATCAGGAGATGCCAGTTTTTGATTGTTTAGAGCATTATGTAAGACCACTTTCTTATCTCCTCGCAGTTCCTTGCAAGTACATGCAAAAGCTATAGAAAGTTATCTCAGTTTCTAGAATTTCAAGATTCATTATATACACGAAAAGTTAATTTTCGTCGCAAAAGAAACGAATAGAATCAATAGATGCATTCAACCTAGTCTTATATTGACCTCGAGCATGATCAGAGCACTTTGAAATTACATTGATGTGTTGCTCTTGTCGTAACAAGTTTTCCCCTTTTTTCAGTGCTAAATTGTAAGAGCTGTTAGAACCTCTAACATGAGCTTTCAATTTTACTCTTGCATGTTTTCAGTTTCTAAATCCTTTGACAGTAAATGTATCACAATCGGATTGCTTATTTTGACTTTTGAAAAGATAACAAAACAAGTAAAATACTGCATCTGTGCTCACACTATACTTCAACCAATTCGGTTATATGGCAAACCAAGCTGGATTGAATCATTGATATTTATCAGTAAATAGTCTTTCGTAAATAGTTTTGAGTAGTCCTCTTTTGTCATATGGGGTTGGCAAGTACCTTTATACAATGAATGCGCTCTTTCTCATGAGATGAAATAGTACTACTATTAAATATTGAAGTCTGTAATCCAGGATCAGTCGAGAGTTGTTCCAAATTTACTTCAATGTACCACTATTTCAATGAATGTTCAGATTCTTTATCATTTGTAAAGGTGCTAAGACACTTTGGCAAAGGTTGATTAAAAGTTTCTCCCTACTGAACTCTCATTATGTTTCGGTTTTTATATAAGAAATTTATCTATGACTCTTTGAAATTTTAATTAACTTATAAAATTGAAAATTGAAGATATGTGGTTACTGCAAATTGATAAAACTTAGAAGTTACATATATATATAAGAAACAATTACATTTACAATATACATCCAACATGCAAACTTTATAAGAATACAACAAAGATACAAAACATAACACGCTAATCACTAATTAACTAATTTTATCATAATAATTTTTCAATTTTTTTGATACTATCACTAATTAAATAAAATATGCCATGATGAACAATAAATTTTTTGAAATTTATCACAATGACAAGATAAACAAAATCAATTAGTACTCCAAATTGAAAGAAATTTTAGCATGCCAATGATGATGATGAGGTGGGCGTGGCTCGTGACCCGTGGTCCCATGGAAGCCGCGTAGTCCCGATTGCGGTGGAAGTCGCCAAGTCCTTGGGTCCTTGATCGAGTGCTCTGACATTATAGAGTTTAAAAGATATTAAAAGAGAGCAGATAAGATTTGGAGATTTAGGGTAGTGTGAGTTGAGATTTGAGAAAGAGATGATGAATTTAGAGATTTAGGGATTTGAGAAATATAGAGATGAGAGAGAGGCCGAGGGTGGTGAGAGAGGCTGAGAGAGACTGAGAGTGATGGTAGAGATCAAGAGCGCTGAGAGAGAGGCCGAGAGTGATGAGAGGCCGAGATCAGAGATAAGAGAGCGTGAGAGAGAGGCCGAGACGGATGAGAGTCTGATATCACATCACAGAGATAAGAGAGAGCTTGAGAGAGGCCTAGAGCGATGGGAGAGAGTGAGACAGAGAGCGAATCGGGGGGTACAAATTACAGAGGTTAAATTTTTTTGGGGTGGGATCGGGGCGTCACTTTACCCCCTTTGACCCCCTCCCTTCACCTGCCAATTGGACCCTAGACACTAGGGGATCGAAAAACTATATAATTGTACCCGTATGTACAGGAGGAGGGAGAGGGGGTCTCGACCCCACTCCAAAAAAGCTTTGGCCTTTGTAATTTGTGCCTCCGATTCGATCTTGGCCTCACTCTCTCCCATCTTAGGCTCTCTCTCAACTCTGATCTCCAACGCTCTCGACCTCCTCTCAAGCTTTCCCTCATTTCTGATCTGATCTCTGATTGCAACCTCTTTCTTATCACTCTCGGCCTCTCTCATCTCTCTGATCTTGGCCTCTCTTATCTCTGATCTCTGATTTCGGCCTCTCTCATTGTTGTCGGTCTCTCACTCATCTCTAATCTCATCTCAGACTCTCTCTCATCGCTCTCGGCCTCTATCTCACATCTCTGATCTCAGACTTTCTTTCATTGCTCTCAACCTCTCTCTAATCTGTCTATTTCTCTCAAATCTTTAAATTCATCCCCTTTTCTCAAATCTTAACTCATACTCAAATCTCTAAATCCTTAATTCTCAAATCTCATCTCCTCCCTCTCGGTCTCACTCGTAAATCTCTTAAATCTCTCTCTATAATGTCAGAGCACTCGATCAAGAAGCCAAGGACTTGGTGGCTTCCTTCGCAAACGATGATCTGGGCTAGACGACCTCCACGGGACCACGCTCACGAGTCACACCTACCTCTCATTGTCACTGTTGGTATGCTAAAATTTCTTTTACTTTTAAATACTCAATGATTTTGTTTATCTCACCATTGTGATATTTTTTATAATTTTATTGTTCATCATGGCATAATTTATTTAATTAGTGATAATATCATAAAAAATGAAAAAAATCATTTTGATAAAATTAATTAATTAGTGATTAGTGTGTTGTGTGTTGTACTTTTGTTTTTAGTCTTATAGAGGTTGCATGTTGAATGTAATCGTGAATGTAATTATTTGGATGTTTGCTAATGACATTTATGTAACTTGTAAGTTTTATTATTTACAAGTAACCGTCTGTCTTTAATTTTTAATTTTATAGTTTTATTAAAATTTCAAAGAGCCATGAACATCTCTTATAAGGAAATCGGAAATCGGAACATAATGATAGTTCAAATACGGGAGGAAATGTTAATCAACTTTTACTGAAGTATCTAAGCACTTCTATAAATGATAAAGAAGTTGAACCTTCATTGAAACAGAGTCGCATTGAAGTTAACTTAGAAGAACTCTCGGCTGATCCTGAGTTACATACTTCAAATATTTTATAGTAGTACTATTTCGTCTCATGAGAAAGAACACATTCAAAGGACATATTTGCAGAAAGGTCTTTGCCAATCTTGTATTAGAAAAAAAAGAGCCATCCCAAAACGCTATTTCTGATAAATATCGACGATTCAATCCAATTTTATTTGTCATCTTCTCAAATTGGTTGGAGTATAGTGTGAGCAAAGATGCAATACTTTGCTTGTTTTGTTATCTTTTCAAAAGTCAAAATTAGCAATCTGGTTAGGATGCATTTACTATCGAAGGATATAGAAATTGAAAACATGGAAGAGCGAAATTGGAAGTTCATGTTGGAGGCTCTAACAGCTCTTACAATCTAGCAGTGGAGAAGGGGAAAACTTGTCACGACAAGAGTAACACATTGACAATGCAATTTTAAAATGCTTGGATCGTGCTCGAGATCAATATAGGACTCAGTTGGATGCATTTGTTGATTCTATTCGGTATCTTTTGCGACAAGGATTAACCTTTCATGAACATGATGAATTTTCAAATTCTAGAAATCGAGGTAACTTTTTAGAGCTTTTGCAGGTCCTTAAAAGGAATTGCGAGGAGATAGAAAAAGTTATCTTACAAAATGCTCCAAACAATCAGAAGCTGACATGTGATATTCAAAAGGATATTGTTTGTGCTGCTGCAACAGAAACTAGAAATGCGATTTTAAATGATTTAAAGATGAATATTTTACTATTTTGGTTTATGAATCTCGGGATGCATCAACTAAAGAGCATATGGTGATTGTCTTACGCTATATAGATAACCATGATCATATTATTGAGCACTTTCTGAGAATTTTACATGTTAATGACACCTGTACCACGATATTGAATGCATCAATTGATGCTATATTTTCTACGCATGGATTGAGCATCGCAAAAGTGCGGGGACAAGGACTTGATGGGGCAAGTAACATGTGGAGTCATTTCAATGGATTAAAACCTTTATTTGGAGTAAAAATCCATCAGCCTGTTATGTTCATTGCTTTGCTCGCCAACTACAGTTAGCAACTTAGCATTGGTAGCTATCGCTAAAAATTATTCTAAGATGGATGTGGTGTTCACAGTTGTTGCAAATATTTGTAATGTCATTGGAGCTTCTGTCAAATGTTGGGATATTTTTCGAGAAGCACAACCTGATGAGATTTTTTTAAAGGACTTGAAAGTGGTGAACTCAAAACTGAAACAGATTTGAATTAGGAAATGGGGCTTAAGCATGCTCGTGACTTGTTGGAGATTTTATTATCATTCAATGGTGAAGTTTATTCTTTTGTACTCCTGTGATTGTAGCACTTGAGGGTATAGAGGACACATCATATGCTGAAAGTAGAGGAGAAGCTGTAAGGATACTACAAATGATGCGAGCCTTTTGTGTTTGCATTTTCTATTCATTTGATGAGGAATATGTTGGGGATCACTAGTGAGTTATCTTTGGCGCTGCAGAGAAAAGATTAAGATATAGTGAATGCCGTGAACTTTTTGAAAATAGCTAAGCAGCGATTTCAAGAAATGAGATGTGATGGATGGGAGTTTTTCTTTACAAAAGTTTCTTCATTTTGTGTCCAATATGATATCAAGGTCCATATTATGGATGATATATTTATACTCACGGGGAGATCACATCGCAATGCTCAGAGCTTTTCCAACTTACATTATTATATGTATGACTTGTTTAATACTGTTATTAATTTGCAAGTTTAAGAGCCAAACACGCTTCGCTGAGGCAAACACATAGTTACTTCTTTGTATAACATGCTTAAATCCTAGTGATTCCTTTGCTGCATTTAATAAAGAGAAGTTATCTCATCTTGCTAAGTTTTATCCTAATGAGTTCTCATCCTTCGATCTTGATAATCAAATGGAGATATTCATTCATGACGTGCGATCTAAAAATGAGTTTTTACAATTAAAGGTGATTGTTGTCTTGCAAAAAAGATAGTGAAGATGAAAAAAAACGTAGTATATGCTTTTGTTTACAAGCTTTTGAAGTTTGCATCGATTTTATCTGTGGCAATTGCAAGTGGTGAGAGAGAATTTTCTTGTATGAATATCGTGAAAAGTAAGCTGTACGATCGCATGAGAGATTAATGGATGAATGATTGTTTGATAACATATATTGATTTTGACACATTTGATACTATTAGCAATAATGCAATCATGGAACGATTCCAAAATATCTCAGAGCGTCGAGGTAATTTGTAATTGTTATTGATCTTGTTATGTTATTCGATATTGACTTTTGGGTGGTTGGTTTTTCTTCTTTAATATGTAAGATAATTTTGCTTGCAAGCTATATCTTTGAAGTTGGACGTGTAGTTTCATTTTGTCACAACCGTTTTTATGCAATAGAATATCAGTTGAGAGTTTTTGAGTTTGAGATAACCTTTTTTTACTCTTAATCTCTTGGAATGAAAGCTATTATGTTATTTATCATTTACAATTTTGATATTATTGAATGTTATTTTGTCCCCTGTCTTTGAAATGCTGGCTATGCCACTGCGTATGCATGTTTGAAGGGGGTTATTATTGCTTGGAATGCTATTAGATGAATTGTATCTCTTGATTAAGAATGTAGGCAAACCTGAGGTTTGGAGATGCTAAATCACATTGCCGCGGAAATTTATGGAAATATTCTTTTTGTAAATGCACCATAATCAAATAGAATAAATCAGTTCATGGAACGTGGAGTGATTGCTATTGACTTCATCAGATATTTTATTTTTGAATAGTCCTTTGACTTGAAGGCCTTTGGAAAAGACAAGACTAGAGTCATCAGAGGAAATGAAGTTATTTCTCCCAGCCCTTGAATTAGACACCTTGAGGACATGTTCACGTAATGACAAAAATTGTGGTAGAAGCCCCAGTTCTCATGGCCCATTCCTGTTGTGATCACATGCAAATCTGCAACATTAGAAGATATAGGTGTACTTCTACCTTTGTCCAGAATGCCTTTGAAGGACGCACTTCATACACGTTTGTAGAAGTGGAGAATTTTTGTTATTCTCTGAAGTATTGAGGTACTTGAGATGTGCTCATAGCATTTTTTTTGTTTTTAAAACATAGGCCGTAGCTTGGACTAGAACTTGAGACTCCTCACAACTCCTTCAAATTTTTTTATGTAATTGAGATGTGCCCATGGCATTGGTTTGTTTATCATAGAACACGTGTGTATAACACATTTTTTATTGAATAAAGGTCCTGAATTCAAGATATTAATTCCTTTAAGCCTACAAACACTGAAGTGAAGGTTCAAGCATGGAAAACACCGAAGTTACAACAACTTAATTGTTACAACAACTTAATTATAAAATTTGTGTGATAATTTGCTTTAAAATTTTTAGGCATGTAGGGTTAGTCTAATTCAATCTTTTTTGTGATTACGTAACTCTTCTCCTCCAACATTTCAATACTGGGGCTGTTTGGATTCAAGGAATTGGGTGGAAGTGGGAAGTGTCTTTTCCCATTTTCGCTGTTCATCCAAATACCGGAAAAGAAAAATGGAAAAAGTTCTTTTCCTTTTCTCTTTTCTCTTTTACACAACCATTTCCTCACTTTCAGAGTGCTACAGTTAATTTTGTGGTCATGTAAATCTCATTTGTAATAAGTTGTAGCACAAAACAGTTAATTTTTTGCTCATGTAAATCTCACTTGCATTCTAATTACTGTCCATTTTTTATTTTTCTTAATTAATTTTTATTTTAATATTATTTTGCGGTCAACTTTGTAGTCAACTTTTCCACTTCCACTTCCACATTACCATCCAAACACTGGAAAAGACTAACATTTTCCAAACCACGCTTTCCAACAACATCCAAACACTAGAAAAATTACTAACCAATTCTCAAGTTCCAAAGGGAACTATTATCACTTCCTCACTTCTTCACTTCCTCACTTCCACCCTTAACCAAACTGGCCCACTAAGAAAACCCCTCTTACTTGTATCTGAAGAGAAGAAGGTAAGGGCCTGTGCTGATTTATGTGTGAGGCTTCCATATGAACATGAACTTATAGTCACTTGGCCTAAAGGAATTGCAAGTATCAAGCCAATAACGAGCTAACTAAGTTTGTTGTAAGCCGGTCATAAATGAGCTAACACAGGGTAAGGATGTTAAGGCAAGGATGTAGATCCTTACTACTTGTTTCATAACCCGTTCATAAATTGGCTTATTTTTCCTATTTAAAATGCTATTAATTTTAATGTTTATTCTTATCTTTATTTTTTTTAATTTGGATTGAGATAGAATTTTTTGATTGACTTTGGTTGTAGTTCATATATGATATTGCACATTCTGATTGAAATCATCCATTCTGTAGTAGGTCGTCTTTTTGATTGAGTGGCCCATCCTGCTATCTTTTATATTAGTTAGTCTTTCTGCAAGGCTAATATAAGAGAGACATCTTATCATTATCTTAGAGTTCTAAAGCTCAAAGCTTGTTATCCCCCTTATTAGTTCTTCTTCTTTTTTCTTTTTTGGCATATGATATTAACATGCCTTGGTTTAGGTCTATTGTTGACTAGCTTGGTGGTTTCTTAGGGTATGTTATGGAGATAAAAAAGATCCCTGTTGCACCTCCCCACCCGCAAGACCCTCATTTTGGGACTTGTTTTTGTTGGGGGTATCTTATCTTATTGTATCTTGATAGCCCTTCCTAAAGTGATGAAAATATATGTTGTCTGGACAATGGAACCGATTTTGAAAACATTGTAATGGTTAGAAAAGCTTTTAATGTGCAATTTTAATGGAGTGAAATCAAGTATTCAAGTCGTTCCAACAATCTGTAAAATTTGAGTGAACAGTAGGCAAATTAGAGTTTACCAATGGATTATCATCTCCATTCAAGCTAGAATGGTAGGATGCTTGATGAGTTCAATTAGCCCTAGTTTGGAGCATAAGTTGGACCGGTTATATTACAGCAGACCAAAATGCTATAATGACATGTGGGCCCTCTTAGTAGCATAGTTCTTAAAAGGAATGAAAATGACATGTGAAGCATTTCATTGCGATTGATTATATACATATGAGATGTTTTTCCTTGTCAAATCCTTGACAGAAGGGCCAATTTACACAGAAGATAAGTACATGGGAAGTTTCAAATAGTTCAAACCTATGTAGCACGGAAACTTGTATCAAGGAGTCGTGCCGTGCCTTGTCTAAAATGTGTCCAACACACGTGTCGTGTGTATTTTTAAGAATTTGCCACGTGTCCATGTGTCGTGTCCATTTCAACGTTGCCGGGTCCGTGCAACATAGGTTCAAACAATGAATATTCAGATATTTGAAGGTAGTCACACAAATGTTAGTATATATTAGAAGATTATGTAGGTTCTCAATTTTGAATTTCATGATAGTCAATCGAAAGACATTAAGTTGAATTCAAAGTAAAAAAAAGGACAAGGACAAGAGTGAATAATAGAAAAACATGTGGATATATGTGTGTTTAGGGTAAGGTTTCAATACACCCTATGTGTAATTCACTTAGTTACACATAGTGTTTTCCACCACACAAAAATAGATTGGTGGAAACTAGTGTGTGCAACTTAGTTACACCCTATGTGCATTGTAACCTCCACCCCCCCCCCCCCCAAAACACACACACACACACACAGTCATGCCCCAAACTAGGACTTCCTAGAAGGTCCCCCACCTTGTTCGTACTCCTCCACGAGCATGCTCAACTCAGAGCATTTACCAAGACCCTTCCCTAAGAAATGTTAGCTACGTTTTATTTTTGAGTTCATTGGAGTATGTTAGAAATTGGGGTCTGACGTACTTTTCACATTTATGTGACTGGTAATGATAGACAGGACAAACACCAAGTGGTGCTTGATTTAGAGCTGGTTGCAGAGAATGTGATCAGGGCCAATCTGAATTCGGAAATCCGGGCCAATCTTGATTTAGATTGGTGAAACTTTCATATTTCATCGTCAAGTGAAGATTCAACGAGCTCTTCTTTTACATTGGGCTTGGTAAAGTCGGCTTGAACATTTACCTTCAAGAGGAGGAGAAAGAGTTGATACGAAATCGGAATGATGATCTGCTGAAGCCAGCTAAGTGGTCTTAGATTTATCTAATACTTTTCGTAATTAGCATGGCTTCAAATATCGCCATATATATATCGACAATATCGTATTTCGAGGTACTCAATATGATGTTAATCCTATAATATTAGCCAATATTGGACGATATTGTAGATGTTGCCGATATTTACGATATTGATACTAAAAACCATTGGCTGTTACCGATACTAAGATTTGAAACCATGGTTAATTAGATGGAAATTATCCATTTAGTTTGAGTTAGAGTTGAATCATGGTATTAAATATTTGTCTTTATTTTTTTAGGATTTGAGTTATTTAGCAGTTTGAGTTTGATTAGGATTTTATCTTTATATTTTATTAAATTTATGTTTATGACGAGTTTTAGTTGAATTAAATTTCTCTTGCACCTATAAATATAGTAAACTTTGTGTACTTAGATGGTAGACTTCGCTGTGAATGAAAATTTGATTGCATGTAAAGGAGTTCAATCAGTATTTTTTTTTGTGGCTTTCCTTCTCTAGTTCCCCTTCCTTTCTCCTCCAACGTGTTCTCCATAGCAAGTATGCTAATTCCAGTCTCATCCAAGATCAATAGGAGAAAACTATATCACAGGTTAACCAGAATGTGGGAAGTGGAAGGATTAACCTTTTTAAGTTTAGTGCGGAAACCCCAATTTTGTTTCCTTTTATTTTACTCAACTCAAATCTTTCTGGAGTTGCAGGTAAAGGGGTTTGATTATGTGGCATTTTATCTTTAAAGAAATATTAATATTGACTACTATAGTTCACTGCTGTTGCTGGTCATATATGGATTAGGACTGTACATTGTTTTGACTATTGAAAGCACAACTAGATGGACCGCGGAGATCTATTTGGTTAAAAAGGTTTATACTTCAGATTCTAAGATCCAGTTAGCACCTGAAGTACATATCATGCTGACTAAATATTTCTAGTATTCAGATCATAGGTCCCTATTTCAATGTTTGTTAGATCCTGTTTCCTAACACCATTGTCTGTATAATTTTGATCTGCTCCTGTCATTTTGTAAGGATTCTGTTTTGCACGATCTCAAGTACTCATCATTTGTTCATTTTTCAGATAATCACAGTGGCAGTATTGACGTTCCTGTGGAAGATGGTGATACTGTGCTCCATCTGTGCTGTCTATATGGCTATCTTCCTTGTGTCCGAGTAGGAATTCATATTCCTAGTTGGTCATGTTTTTCAATTTCTTTGTAATCATATCAGCATGCTGAGATTTGCTAAATGCCTTCCCCAGCTATTGGTGGAAATGGGAGCTAGCTTAGAGTCCAAGGATGAGGAAGGTGCAATTCCACTTCATGATGCTTGTGCAGGAGGTAGGTTCCATGTTCTGTGTTACATTTCTACTTGGTTACATATTTTGCAACCAGAAAAAGTGCAACAGGATGGATACTCCAGTTTTTAATTTGTTCTTATTCTAACATATAGGATTTGTTGAAATTGTTCAATTTATAATCAATTCGGCTGGAACGGTGACTTTGTAAAGCGAATGTTAGCTACCACTGATGTTGAAGGCGATACAGTGAGCCTATTTAAAACGACAACATTTCAGATTTATTTCTCATTCTTTTGTTGTTAATCACCAATCTTATTTACTCTTTACCTTTCGTGCATCCAGCCTCTCCATCATGCAGCCAGAGGAGAACACTTGGATGTTGTGAACTTCCTTCTTGCAGCTGGAGCTTCACCGAAGTCAACAAATGTTTATGGAAAGGTTCATCATCTTGTGATACTGACGCTGATCATTATGTTAATTTCAATGTTAAATGACAGCTGCGTGTTTCTGACTTATGTAGTTGTTGACTTTAACAGACTCCTGCTGAGCTTGCTGAACCAGGTCCAGTCCGAAGTACGTTAGAAGCAGCAGCAGCAGCTGATTCTGTGGCCTGCTAATAGGAATTTTGTGATCTACATGACAAGCAGCTATTTCTGGTGAGAAGTGACAATTTTGCAGTATGCTGATGCTTCTTATATGAGTAGTTTTGGAAATTAATCAGTGTTGCTAGGTTGTTGGAATAACTCCACAGTAAATTGTCATTAGTATTTGAGAGTATTAATACAGGTATATTTCATGAATTAGATTTTGTGCATATATCATATTCAAGCTCCTCACTACCTATTCTGTTATGTGGTCAATTGATTTGTATTTCAATTTATTTTCCTAATTTCCTAAAAGATTCCCTAGAGATGTGAAGAGTCATGAGAAATGCAACTGTTGAGCTACTTTTTGTTTCCCCTTTTAGATAATCTTGAAATGTAAACAGAAAATAACTATGTATATATTTAAAAAAAAAAATAGAGAATGACACTGCTCCAATTTCATCTTAAGCCAAAGAAAATCCCACTCTAAAGGGGGAAGTGTTTACATCTACTATGCCAGCACACTTGTTACTACAACTAAATGTTGTATCAATTAATTGCCTTGTAACCAAAAAGTTCGTATTTGACATTTCTTACCAGCAACTTAGCTTTAACTATTCAACTATTATACAATGCATTATAACAGGATCTGATACGATTCAGATACTCTTTGCTGTATTTGGTATTCATGATTGGCAGAAAATGAATATAGCAAAGTGTGCATGTGTTTCCCAATGATGAATACTGTATATGGAGCTGGATACGTATATAACTCAGAACTGAAACTAGTAGCCAGTCTTGACAAACATGGAAATAAGTATACACATTGCGCATGGGTGCAAAAGAGATAAGATAATATGAGTGTTAATCAAGCATGATTGCATATTTGATGCAAGCAAATATAGATATAGCTGAATATTGTAAAAGAATAAATATATATTAGAAGTAAGAACTATTTTATATGAAAAGATGCAAATACTAATCATAAACTATAAATAGAGATACAATCATGAATTTATGATGTTAGAAATATTGACATAATTCAAGTTCACTCATAGCCCTTTTGATCTCTTTAAGAATTTTTGCCTTTTTAATATAAATACCAATTTGAAATTGTAGTAAAGGGTCACTATTTTTAGGAGCCTGCATTTTTTTAGTCTTAAGTTTCATTTGCTAAAATGCAAATGCTTACTTCAACTAGTGATTAAGTAGGTGTAAAACTTCAATTAGTAATTATAAAATTATTTTCTAAGGGAAATTGCAGGGTCTTCTATAGGCTTAACGAAGGAATGTATTTTTATCTAATATCCATATTCATATCCAAATTGTGAGAACACTACCCCTATATGTATATGTATCCTAATATGTATATGTAGTTTATAATGGCATTGGCGCGTTTGAAGAGGAGTATCATCATGTATATCAGCGCAGGAGACGTCAGACTGCTGCTATGCGTTGGGCGACAGCCAGGTCGAGCCGCAGTCATGTGGTTCCAGCTGGAGTCTGTATTTTTATTTGTTGAGTAATGTTTCTCTTTATTGCTTTACAATCTTTTTTTTTATTTAGTACCACATCGGTTGTGTGGAAAAACAATAGTAGTCTGTAAGTTTATTTATTGGCTTGAGTTGAAATAAAATGCAATGCACTCTTGATTATAAAAATTGTTGGATTTTCATTTTGAAAATTTAATCATGAATCAGTGTGTGAAATCCTTTTCAAAAGCCACTATCATAGTTATCCTTTTTCCTATCTCAAATTTTATTCATCTTTCAAATCCCAACATCCAAATTTCATCCCACGACAAACAATCCCAGCCATCCACAAGATTAAAAAAAGAAAAGAAATTACATTACACAACCCTACTTGTATTCTTCCCTGCTTCACAGACGCTGTTTCCCACTGTCACCAGCTACAATTAGAGCCGCCGCCCCTTCATCTTTTATTATCTTCTCCCCAAAGATTAATCTCCACCAACCAATACTACCTGGCCTCTCCTCGTCATGCATCCCCCGCAAACACCCATTATCCTCCTCTCCCCATGCGTCTTCATCACCAGACTCTAGCCGAGTTCTTCCATCATCAACAAACCATCATCAGCAACAACTGAACAACCAAGCTCTCCGTCAACAACAGAACAGCAGCCCCATCTTCCTCTTCTGCTGTCTTGCGCCCAGATCCAATTGCGCGTGCCCCAACCCAACTTGTACACGGTCAGTCCAAGCCTCCTGCAGAGATCACAAAATAGAGCAGGACAATTCAATTAGAGACTACTAGCAGAGTTCAGGGGATCAATAAGTTTTCACCACAATATCAATAATAACCACAGCGGGACTCGAGAACATAACTTTTCGGTAGGTAATTTTTATTTTCAGCAAATCAGATTATTTCTGTTAGTATTTCTCTTTTGTCCACACATAAATTGTGAGCCTGTGCGAATTTGTTTACCCTTGTGCTTTACTGTTCTGGTATTGCAAGTTGGATTGTCCCTAGTTAATTAAGTGTTGCGTGTGGTTTCATGAAGATTGGAATTGTCTACACTGAGTATTACTTTTTTGTTAAAATCCATCTCGTCTATTTTTAGTTTTAAAATCGTTCCTACCGAAGATCGTAACTTGTAGTGATATGTTGCGAGTTTGGTTTTATCACTGATTTCACGCAACATCTGTTTCATCATTTTACATCATAAATATTCATTACTTTATCTGTATCCGAATGTCAAAAGAGAAAACAAACCTGTATTTGTATCATAAAAGTAGAACAAAATCATAGGCCCCTATGTGGTTGGGATGTAGATTCTATGATCCATATCCAGGTGGTATCGACTTCGGGTTAGAATACCGTTGGTTTACCTGTATCCAAGTGCACCGCAACTTGCAGCCTACTTATCAAAGTGTATGTTGGGCCATTAAGTTGGGTATTAACTTTGTTCACTCTTACTACATGCTGTAAATGATCTACAAACTAAAATCATGTATCTTGAGGACTTATATATCATATGCATCTTAGGGTCATATTTGGATCCGTTTCCGTGGACCTGAACTAGACTCAATACGTTAGTAACCAAAATTCTTGTATCCAATTATGAATTTTCTGTCCATCTTTTAGCATAGGGATTCTGGAGTTTAATGTAGTAAGGTTCAAACTGCTTGATCATCCCTAGGCTTGATTACACTTGGATGCAGGCCGACTGTTGAATAGAGAATACTAGTTGAACAGTTTCTACCACAGTATCAACCCCGGCAAAACCAAGAGAAGGTTGGTTGGTTCAGGGAGATGCATGCTGGACACAATAGGTGGAGGCCATTGGGTTCAAGGCATGAAGTGTGCGGAAAAAAAGAGAGGAATTCCTCGCTGAAAAGAGCAGGATTGGGTGGGGGTATTTCCCATCTTTGCCCTAAAAAAATATCAATGATAAAAAACAAACTCAGAATTTGATGTTAAGGGCTTGGTTTGCATCAGGGAGTACTGACGACTCCATGTGCTGTTCGCGCTTCAGGCCTTCCAAGTTATTCACTTTTATTTCACCGCCCATGTCATGTAACTAGCCTACTGTGGCCAAATGGCCAGACAACATCACCTGCCTGCACTGTTCATCTTTTGGTCTTTAGGGCTTGAATAACAGAGAAAGAAAACATCTTTATTTCCTCCCTGCCACTCAGCCATCTAAAATTTAAGCCCACGCTGCCATTCTTGCTGCCTGAGGCGAGGACTTCGTTGCCAACCTTGCCTCCTGAATTCTGATATCACCTTGAGGCTTGACAGGATCCAGTTTTCAATCTGTTGATGCTTATCAAGTTAGATCAGTGTTCTGCAGCTGACTTCATTTGATAAGTTCTTCGCTGTTCTCATTTTGATGGATGAATGTTTGGATGATGGTCACAATTGGGAGAGCTTGCTGAAACTCGAGACGCTAAAAAAAGGGAATTAATGACTGCAGATTATAAAGCAAGTAAATGTTCTGATATGATACTTCCGCCTAGAAGTTATTTTAATCTTTGACTTCAACTGTTGATTTCATTTTCTTTTCTGATTACCCTCGTTTTACCTAACATTAACTCAACTATTACAAACTAGGTTTTCCCAATTTTTTGCCTGTGTTCCAAAGCTTTTAACTGTTATGGCTGTGACAATGGAATCAAAGCTTCAATTAGTTAGTTGAAAATTTGAAATATTTGTCAAGAGATATGGCCATGTTAGCTGCATTGGGTACTTGTTTAATTTGATGGAGGAAAAGTTTGCAGAAATCAAGCAACTGTCGAGAGGCAATTGGCAGTTTCATACAAGTTATTGCATCTTTCGGTAGCTAATGACTTTCTGTTTGGGTTAGAATTTGTGGGAAAGTATGGGGGGTGTTTTTGCCCCCCTCTTTTTTGTGCTTTGTGGGGGTTGGTATGTAAAATGTTTTGGGATGGTTGTTGACAAAATTGATGAAGGCAGGCAGAGTGGGCATACACTACACAAGCAAGAGGAAGTTTGATTCTCCTGTGTGTGGCCTTTACCTTGTGTAAACCTTTGTAATCTCATCGGATCTTTTTCCTGATGGATTCTATATCTGTTATGCATCTGTTGTTTGTAATTCAAACTTAAACTAACACCTGTTAAATTCCTTTGCTGTTGGTTCATGACTGATGAACTATTCGATCATAATTGATCAGTCATCGATTGTGTCGCTCTGTGGAACAGAAATACTGTTGTTTGAATGTTGCGTATGGATCTACGCTTTGCTTCGTATTCTATGTCTATTTTGAGGAAATAGATTTAGTTGATCTAATTAATGGTTGTTGGATACCTTTGAACTATATTACTGATTGTTGTTTTGGGGATATATGAATTTTTTTTTTTTTTGGGTAGTATTGAGATTGTCATAACTTGAAATACGAAGTATTTAAATATCCATGTGATATGCCTGAAATCAGGACTAGAATTTTCTTTCCCTGTTCTCTCAGTTTTCTGTGGTGGAGAACACCGGTCTAAAATATATGTGCTGCATGAAGTATTACTCTGCTGTTCTGTGATCTCTAAACATACAGACCTTAATGTTTAAGATCTGGCCTACATTTGATACATACGTAAATTCAGTAGGGCCATTAGTGGCGAAAACCTGTGGCAGTTCTGCAGGTTGTACTTAAAACCATACATCGAAATGGAAAAGGGGAAGATAGCGATGACTATGATGTCGATGATGGTGATGACTGCTGAGCTCTACAGGAGTTGAACTCCGTGAGCGAGTGAGCGATCTAGAGATAGGATGCATGGAGTCGAGAACAGTCTCGAGTGCTAGAAACTCCTGAGGCCATTGTGAGGTGTAAGTAGGATGAGTAGTTGTTAAAGTGTAGAGGCTTGATTCATGGGTGAGAGAGTTGGTTATGGTATGAAGTCATTATCCTTGAGAGTTTGTCATCAGCACCACTTGGTAGCAACTCTTCAACAGCAACAGCAAAGTGCCACGCTCAAAGCTTCAGCAAGAAACCTCACACTGGTGAAAAACCACTTCACTGTTCCAAGTTGCCCTCTTTATCACGGACGTCCCCTCGCCGCTCATCTCTATTCATCCTTTTTGTGCTCGAAAGCCTTTTTGCAGCTCCGAAAGCAAAACAAACTGCTTCTGAAAGTGAAGAACTGCATACTATTTTACCTGTACACCGTAATCAGAGGGAGTGGATGTTAAACTAGGAAAGAAAATGCTTACTTATTTGTTGATACCTTTGGAATTGTTCTTTTTCAACCCTTGAAGGGTTGACCTTTGCTTAGGTTCATGTTTTCAATTCCTCCTCCTCCCCCATTTTGCTTGTGGATGTTCCTTGACTTGTAGGAGCTCGACACGTTTCTTGCGTACACACACACATACATAAACAAAGGCGTGAAACACACACACATACATAAACAAAGGCGTGGCGGACGAGTTAATTCGTCCGCGTGGCGGAGGGCGAGCGTGTGAGCCATAGAAAAGGAACCAACCAAAAGAAGAAACAAGAGGAAGCAAGGTACGAAGAGGGGAGAACCAACCAAAAGAAGAAACAAGAGGAAGCAAGGTACGAAGAGGGGAGAGGAGTTTAGTTGGAAATGGTTAGGGTTTTTATTGTTGATATCACCTCGAAAAGGAAGGAATTTAAAGTGAATCTAGTTGTTTGAGCTGGTGATTTGGGTGGGGTGTGTTGTCTTTGCTTGTGCTTGCGGACCAATCCACGAATCTGTCTTGCGACTTCTCTTCTTCGTTCGAAGTGTTTGTGTGTGTGTGGGTTGTTTGGTTGGGGGTGGGGTGGGGTGGGGTGTTGGGGGGGGGGGGGGGGGGTGTGTGTTTGGAATTTGGATGGATACTTTTGGAAAGGAGTGAGAGTGAGTGGCTAGCAAGTCTCTCCTGCTTTGCTTTGCTATGCTCTATTTCTTTTCTTCTATTAATTTTTATTTTTTGTGTGTGTTGTGACGTGAGAAGTGGGCCAAAGTATTCTAATAGGGATTGCCGCCCACAACGCCACTCTCTTCACTCTTATACTTCCCTACTCTTATCTACTTGCAAGTAAGGGTTCTTTTTGGCGTGGGGTGGCGTGGCGTGGCGGGTGGGTTGGGGGGGGGGGGGGGGGGGGGGGTGGGGGTGTACACTGTCATGTGGGAGCATTCTAAGGTAAGATAGTGTCCCACATATCCTCCTCCATAGTGGTCAATGAAATATCCTCATATATTTTGTTTTTGGTAACTAAGTCTTCAAGTTGTCCTTGTCACATAGGTATTGAAAGTTCTTAGGTGTAAGTTAATATCAATAGGTCTCTACTTGCTTTTCATTGTGAACAAAAGATCTCTGGACGTTAACTCAGAGTTTTTCAGGATCTGATTTCTAACTCCTAACCAGTCACGTGAGTCAGGTCCTTCCTTGTGTCTGCTCGAGGGTCAATTTCATTTATAATAATTATAGGTATGATTAATTCGATGATTAATCCAGTGATTTTCGTTAGGGCAAAGCATATATTTTTGTTTCTTGGTGAAACTTCTTGCTTGCCCTTGTTAGAAAGAAAAAGTTTTTTTTGTACGTTTTCATATTTGGTTTTCAAACTTATCACCTTTTTTCATACTTTATATTTTAAAAGAGAAAAAAAATCTGTCAGACTCTCCCATTATAGTTCCCATTATAGTAGAAGACACGTTACTTTTATTTATGTAGTTTTTCTAAACACCGAACTTAGGACAATAATTTCTTAAATAACCTCACACTTCTGAGATGAATCAAGAAGTTTAATCTAGGATGAAGTGAAGGAGATTGGTTGTGATGTATCAAAGTGTTAAAGAGTGTATCATAACCTAGTCTACTCCACAAGAGCAACATAAACTGATTAGGTATTTAATAACAATACAAGAGAAGCCATCTCACCCTCACCAACCAGCAAGGATGCCTTGCTTGCACCACCACCAAACAGTGGGGGGATTCTGGCTGGCTGGAGTTGGCCCTTTCCTGCCTCACACAACCAACAAAAATTAAGCAATTCGTTACTCCAAGTATCTCTCTCTCTCTCTCTCTCTCTCTCTCTCTCTCTCTCTCTCTCTCTCTCTCTCTCTCTCTCTCTCTCTCTCTCTCAAACACACACACACACACACACACACACACACACACACACACCTCTCCATGGACATGGCCCAAGCCACATTGCCATAATCAATTCCTTGATCACATAAAATAAAAATAAAAAATAAAAAATCACTAATCATCAGTAGTCACTAGTGCAAAAGTTTCTTCTTTCACTAGTTACCAAATCCAACCCAAGACAACCATCAATCATGCATGTTCATGGGGAAAAAAAACCATGGGGATGCAGGGGAGTTTTGGGTTGGTTTGGTTGGGTAGCTAGCATGTGACCAACCCAATAGTGCACTGCATTACTTACCCACCCCCTAACCCTAGGCAAGCTCCCACACCAACTATGCTCTTACTTTATAGCCATTTCTTTCTCTTATTGCCAAACATAATCTTATATAATACAAGTCATCATCTTCTTATTTTTGTAGTCAATGAGTTCCACTTTCAAAATGTTTTTATTAGATGATAAAGTCATTTTAGAGAGAAAAAGAAAGAAGCTGATTTTAATTCATGTGATGCGGCTGTAGCTTACACCATCACAACTACTCTCTCTCTCTCTCTCTCTCTCTCTCTCTCTCTCTCAGTGTGCAGTTGGGAGCAAATTAATTGTCTTTTAAAAAAATAGAAACAACAACAAAATTTAGTTAAAAAAATAAAACCAAATCCCATAAAATAAAGCAATGAAAAAGGGAGATGCGGAGGGGCGCATTTCCTTAGTTCCAGCCTTGCTCTCCAATCCCATCACCTATTCTCCCCTCACAAACACAAGAAATAGTAAAAAAAAAAAAAAAAAAAAAAAAAAAAAAAAAAAAAAAAAGATTTATCAGCATCTAAGTTTCTAATAAAATTTTATTTAAATATTAGTCTCTATCAATATTATATTTGGACAGTAGTCCTCCACAATTATTGCTCACTTGTCATAAGTTCCTCTAGCTAAAAAAATATTTCAAATTGTAGTGGTGAAATTATGACCCTTACTAGGATCAAGACATGTGTCTCTCGTCATCAGAACCTCCCAAAGGCAATCGCAAAGAAAACCATTCTAACGATTCCTCCAAAAGTAGCATCCAGAACACTTCCGAGACCATTCCCTTCTCTCGACGGAATTAATTGTCCTGAAGGTGTTCATCCTCCCGAAATCAGTTCTCCCGATTGATCAAGACAATCTCAGCAAACAACTCCCGTGATATTCACCCACTCTTGTGGAGTCAGATACACTACCAGGCTATTCCACGTTTCAAACGTTGCAGCGACTGCCACTTCAACACGAATGGTTAGAGAGTTAGCAGGTATCACTCATGCAATTAAGAGCATAATCCAGTTTGTTGCAAAAGATCGTAACATGTAAATCATGCGGTTATTGAATCCCGCATGACTCGCACTGTTAACAGATTCCCCGAGTATAAGTACACAAGAGACTCTTTGAAATTGGACGGACAAAATAGCAGATAAAAAAGCAGGCATAAAAAGAGAAAAAAAGAAGAAGAAGAGAAAAGGAAGGATTTTTAGATTTTTTAGCTACACAAACAGAATTTTTACCTTTGTGGAATCCACTGTGATCACTGAAAATTGTGAATTCTCCCTCTCCTTCTCGTGATTTTTCCCAAACTAGGTTTCCACGTAAAACTTGTGTCTTTGTGATTCATTTGTGATTTTCACTTTTAAATTTAGATTAAATTTGAATTGTAGATAAATTCTGCTTGAGATTTTACACCTACACAAATCAAGAAATATTTAATTACTCTATGATCATGTTAGCACATTTATTCCTTGTATATCTATCCAATTTATCTAACAACTTGCTTGCCTTTTTTGTAAATTCATTTCTGCTCCTAGTACTTCTCTACCTCTTTCTCACTTGCGCAACTCCCAAGTCCCAGGCAAATTTGTAATTTACATTCTAATTAGATTTTTATCATGATTATTTTGAAGATTTTGAATTAATAAATAGTAAATGATTAATATCAAGTGAATCTCGTGTGATGGAGGACTAATATATAATTATGATATTGTTATGAACTAATATTTAAAAAAGAAATTTATTAGGGACCTAAGTTCTAAAAAACCCAAAATAAAATTTAACAAAGCCCCCAAATTATTTCACTCTCACCCCCCTGTTCCCTTTCTATTCTTATTCCCACACAAATTTATACCACCAACAGTTGTGAATCCATGAAATCAGTGAGATTGGGAGGAGAGTATCTCAAGGGCACACAAAAGTCCAAAATTGGCTCATTTCGGTTAGAGAAGTTTGTGTCCCTTTCTATATTCTTCTCTCTCTCTCTCTCTCTCTCTCTCTCTCTCTCTCTCTCCATTTTCCTTCTCAATTCTTCCCCACTCTTCACTCCACACCTCTCCCTCTAAATTTCTGCCGAATTTATATTTTTTTCCTTCTCTCCTCTCCATCGTCCAAACCTTGCTTTATAAATTAGCGGGCGGACTAATTCACGGTTACTCCCCTTCCTTCACGAGATGAGAGGGCGGCTTTTGACTCCTCTCTCTCTCTCTCTCTCTCTCTCTCTGTCCCTCTGGCTTTTGACTCCTCTCTCTCTCTCTCTCTCTGTCCCTCTGGCTTTTGACTCCTCTCTCTCTCTCTCTCTCTCTCTCTCTCTCTCTCTCTCTCTCTCTCTCACTATATTTGTACAAGACACTCTTAATCCTTCCATTCTCACTGTTATATAGAATATATGTATATAAATATATAAATTATAAACGCCTCTCCACCACTCGTTCCTCCTTCACCTTCCTCCCTTCCTCGATTCTTCCAGCACTCTTCCTTCTCTAATCTGTTTGTCTTCTGCCATGGAAGCTCCTGAGGATGTCATGGGCTCCCACAGCAGCAGCAGCACCGGACCCACCACCGTCCTCAAACGCAAGCGGTCCAAGCGCACGGCCCCGCCGCCGCGTGCTCCTCCTGTGGGGGCCGCCTCCTCGTCTTCCGCCTCCTCCGCGACTACCTCTCCTCCGCCACCGAGGAGGAGGAGGACATGGCCCACTGCCTCATCCTCCTCGCCCAGGGCCGCGCCCTCGCCGACTCCTCTCCGCCTCCGCCGCCGGCCGAGAAGTTCACCAGCCGGAGGTTCACCGAGACGACCACCACCGCGGGAGGAAAGGCCGGGTTTTACGTGTACGAGTGCAAGACCTGCAACAAATGCTTCCCGTCGTTCCAGGCCCTTGGCGGCCATCGGGCCAGCCACAAGAAGGCGGCAATTCCACCAACAGAGGATAAGAATCTAACAATAAATGATAATATTCTTGAAGGCAGCCTCGACGTCAGTGCTTTCTCGAAGCCGGCTGCAACAGTTAATGTCCCCACGGCCAATTCGCCTACCAACAACAACAGGACGAGGGTTCATGAGTGCTCGGTATGCGGGGCCGAGTTCTCGTCCGGGCAGGCCCTCGGCGGCCACATGAGGCGGCACAGGCCGATCGGGGCGGCGCCGTCATCGCCGACGCAAGAAGTAGTAGTGGTCAAGAAGGAGAGGGCTGTGCTGTCATTGGATCTCAATCTCCCGCGCCTTCCGAAGAGAATCCTCAGCCTCCGCCACCGCCGGTGAACGCCGCCGCCGCCGCCTTCTCGTTCGCTGACAGTCGGCCGATGGTGTTCTCAGCCACGTCGGCGGCAGCGCTTGTAGACTGCCATTACTGAAGTCTGAAAGAAGGAAACCGGACCCGAAACAGCTAGCAAATTAAGCTGGGCTGAATTCTTTTTTTTTAATTTCAATTTTACTCTATTTTTTCTTTTAAATTGTGGGAAATTACATGGGATTCATGTGAATTATTATCATCATCATCATTTACCCATTTATTATGTGATTGACAACAAATAATGTAAAATTAATGAAATTCATTTGATTCTTTTTCAAGTGGGAGTTAATTCCTCTTTGTGACGGTTGTGGTTGTTTTCGCTTGTGCAACGAGAGGTGGCATTGCGTTCACGAAAAGAGAGTGCCCTCCCTATCTTTCTCTCTCTAGATTTCTTTCTCTCTCTCTACCAGTTGCAGTCTACTGTAGCAAAGGAATTTAGAAAAGCTTTGAGAGAGAGAGAGAGCTTGAGTTTGGTTTCTCACCACCAAGGAACAGGGCCTTCTTTATTATTGTTTCTTTCTGCTCTCAATAAATACTAAAAAAGAAAGAAGGGAAGGAGAGAAAAAAAAGATGAGGAGGCAAAGTAGGCAACTGCCCATCTTTGAGATACTACCCATCTGCACTCCCCTTTTTTGTCACTCATATCTCAAGGGGAGTGATGGCTACACTCCCTCCTTCTCTGTTGTGTACCTAGCTATCTCCCATGTGTGTTGTGTCCCTCTCCCTCTCTAATTAGCCACTAATGCTTTTTATGAGTTGGATAAGAAATCTAATTAAGCCGAGCCGAGCCGAGTCCAGAAGTCATCGGCTTGGCCCGGCGACTGCGATTGAGCTTAGATTTGGCTCCAACTTAAGCTTGTAAGCTAACCTCAATTGTAGAAGTAGAAGGTGGAGATATCGTTTGTTGAATCTTCACCGTGATGTTGACGCTGATACTTATCCGTTATATTAGAATATGTTCTGCTTACTTTCTCCTTTTAAAAGCATATTGCTTTTAATATGAGTCGTTTCATTGCAACTCATTTCTATGATACGTAAGAAAATAAAATATATAATGAATAATGAAAAAAAGAATCTAGTTAAACTTGAGCCTGAATTGATTACTACTCAATCTTTTAGTTTTAATATAGTAGAAACTTGAAATTGTAATTCATTACTTTTTTTTCTTGTTACATTTATTTACGGTTGTATTTCATATAAGCTTATAAACACAAACAAATCAGGCCACATACGGCGACAATTTGACCTACACGGTAATAGAAATTGGAATGAGTATTTTGCTTCCCCAATTGAGCCATGGCTGATAGTGTATACATGAAGTACGTCAGTGTCTACGCTTTAGTTTTTTACTTGTTGGGAGATAAGCACAGAACCTCCGTCCTGATTTTTAGTGGCCCATCACCATAAAAATTACTCAGACTAGCCACTGGGATTTGAGAGAGAGAGAGAGGGGGGGGGGGGGGGGGGGGGGGGGGGGGGGGGGGCGGGGTACGGACCAAGGCATCACCACCACTACTCTCCTCTACTCTCTCTCACATATCCAAATACATTATAGAAAATCATTTCTAATAGAAAAACTTAGGGCTCTTTGTTTTCAAAAGCTGCTTCTTGTGATAAGCGTGTACAAGTTTAAGGGTTAGATTGCAAAAAGCTGCTGAAATGGTAGGGTTTTTGTGAGTCTTATTGTCATTTTTTTTCCCCAGATTTTACGAAAGCTGTTTGTATGAAAAAAAAATTCAAAAATGAGAAAAGTGACGCTGACGTCGGCAAAACGTCAACGTTTTTCTCAATTTATTTTCACTGCAAGAAAACTAAAAATCGGGTGAAAAATCTAACAGTGTGTAGCCCACCAATAATTTTTTAAAGAAAAACTGATGTTGTGAGCCTCATTGTCAGTTTTCTCAAATCTTTGTGGAAGGTGTTTAATTGACAACATCAAGCACATGGGATTGTGGGGTGCGGCTGGTTACGTACTCTTAATCCTTCCACTTCCTCCCCTCTATCATTGCCCACACATAAATAAATATGATAATTAACTTTAGGAGGACTGCTTCCTTGCTTTCCAATTTATTAATAAAAACTAAACTAGCTTCATGAATCTTAATATCCTCTAATCTATCTGCCTGTACTAGCTCGCTACATTGTCTACAAACAATGGAACACAAAAGGGAATTAATCAATCTACATTGAAAAAAGAGTGAAAATATTGGTTGAACTTCATGGGAGTTGTTTAGTGTTTAATTTAATTTAGTGGATCACTCAACACACTATTTAGTCCCTACTAAGCTTAAAGGATCTTCTCTTTACACACACACACATACACACACAAACACAGACATACACACTTGTGTCCTTCCAAAGGGATTTGAGCCCGGATCCCTCCCACTCAAATTCAACCCTCTAATATTCAAATACAAGATCTACTCTGTTGAAGTTAATCTATATTATTTCAAGTACTTATAAATCAAAAATCAAATGTTTTGAATACTTTTTGCCCATCCATCAAGTAGAAGAAAAAAAGACGGCCTAAATAGTGAGTTGGTTAAATTAACAGTGTAGAACATTTGAAATCTAACCAAAATGGTTTGTAGGGGTTTTTAAATGTTTAGATCATAATGAAATGGCCAGATCAAGAATATATATTACAAAGTCATAGATCTAAACAGCTCACTATTTTCGGCCGTCCATTTTGCTTCGCTTGATGGATGGGCAAACGTTATTAAAAAACACTTTTTTTGGTTAATTCATACTTGAAATAATATAGATCAACTTCATTGGAGTGGATCTGTGTTCGAATGTTGGAGGCTTGTATTTGGGTTGAAAGGATTCGGGCTCAAATCCATTTGGAAGAACACAAGATCCACTCCATTGAAATTGATCTATATTATTTCAAGTAATTATAAACCAAAAATCAAGTGTTTTTAATAAATTTGCCATCCATCAAGCGACGTAAAATGGATGGCCGAAAGTAGTGAGCTAGTTAGATCTATATTTTTAGACATACAAATTCTCTATCTGGTCATTTGATTTTGATCTAAATATTTAAAACCCTACAAACTAATTTTTGTTAGGTTTTTCAAATGTTCTACATCGTTAAACTAACCAACTTACTATTTAGGCCGTCTATTTTTCTCCTATTTAATGCAAGGGCAAAAAGTATTCAAAACACTTCATTTTTCGTTTATACTTAAAATAATATAGATCAACTTTAATGGAGTGGATCTTGTTTTCGAATGTCAGATGTTGGTATTTGAGTGAGAAGGACTCAGCCTCAAATCCTTTTGGGAGGACTCAAGTCTCTCTCTCTCTCTCTCTCTATATATATATATATATATATATATATATATATATATATATATATATATATATATATATATATTATAAAAATGGGAATCAGTTGACACAAGAGGGAATTCTGTTCTATATCACACTCAAAACTCAAGTTTTCGATTGAATTTTCAAGATTCAGCTGCACATTATCATCTTCATGTTCTCAGATATACACATATAAAAAATCACCTGATTTAGAGTTTATTTACTCTATTTCTTTGGGTTCAAACATTAACGGTGTTTTAATAGTAGAATAAAATAGAACGACTAGATCAATGAGTAAACAAACTCTAAATTACTTGATTTTTTTATATGTTTACATCTTAGAGCATGACGATGATAATGTGCGGTCGGTCGTAAAAAGAATTTGGGAGATATGATTTTTGAGTGCTACATAGGACAGAGTTACCTCATGTGTCAGCTGAATTATATATTCCTCTCTCTTTCTCTCTCTCTCTCTCTCTCTCTCTCTATATATATATATATATATATATATATATATATATATATATATATATATATATATATAGAGAGAGAGAGAGAGAGAGAGAGAGAGAGAGAGAGATAGATAGATTTGTGTCATTTCGGAAGGATTCGAGGCCGAATCCTTCCCATTTAAATATAACCCTACGACATTTAAATATAAGATTCATTCTATTGAAGTGATCTACATTATTTCAAGTAACTAAAAATAAAAAATTATATATTTTAAATACTTTTTGCCCATCCATCAAGTAGGCGTAAGATGGACGACTGAAAATAGCATATTGATTTGATCTACGTCTTTAGAGATACAAATTCTCAATCCAATCATTTCATCATGAACTAAATACTTGAAAACTCACACACCAATTTTTATTAAATTTCAAATATTCTAACCATTAAACTAACTAACTCAGTCATCCATATTATGCCTACTTGATGGATGGATAAAAAGCATTCAAAATACATGATTTTTGACTTTTAGTTAACTTGAAATAATGTAGATCAACTTCAACGAAATGTATCTTGCATTCAGATATCGTAGTGTTATATTTAAGTGGGAAGGACTCGGCCTTGAACCCTTCCGGAATGACACAAGTCTATCTCTCTCTCTCTACACACACAGACTTTTTATGTGAGACTAAATGATGTGAAACATGATGTGCGTGTGAATTAGAGATATGTGATATAATAAACTTCACTATGTTTCACAAACTATTACAATTTTTAGTAGAAAAATAATTAAAACTAATAATGTAAGATGATGGGTTTAGCAAAACGTGCAAGTGCAATACCACCGTTCTCAATCTAAAATAAAATGATGCAAATATTAGTTATGATGGTAAAGCTTATAAAATCAATATAGATGACCAACAAATTCAATGTGAACAGGTGCACACAACTCATAATTTAGTGGCAGCAGATATAATCGATAAAATAGTAGGGACGAAAATAAAACCCACAAATAAATAAACCATGTAAGAAAAGTTACCTAATAAGAATCACAGAGATTTCATTGACTTGCAGTAGATGTTGGTGCGAACATGAGCGCAGCAGCTCAAAAAATCACCAGAAACGGATGACAGATGTGAAAGTTACAACCCATAAACCAAACCCGATTCATTAACGGGTCTGTTCCTGTTCTAAACCATTATTGTAGCAGAGGGTCGGGTCTGTTATGGATCAGTCACTTAAAACCCAATGCTTTCTTAATGGATTCGAGTTTGGTTAGCTTCAAATCCGAATTGCGCAACTCTTTGGACGCGACTTCGGGTTGGTTTCTTTTGAAACTGGAATCAGATTTGCTTTTGTTTCCTTCTTACAGAAGACAGCGAAAAATGGATGGAGATCAGCTGGCGGTCTACGATGAGGAGAGAATAGGGATGGTCGACAGCGATTCTAGAGAGGAAGAGGGGTCTTGGCGGCGAGGCGAGAGTGAGGAGAGGTAGCGAGGCGAGAGGGAGAGAAGGAAAAAACAACGGTGGAGATTGTGGGTGTTGTTCGTCATGGCAGAGGAGTGGGATGAGTACTTGAGGGCGACAGTTAAGGCGATCGACTATGCGTGAGGAGGGGCACTGGGGAGATGGATTTTTTGGGGTGTTGTGAGGGAGAGGCAGGAGAGAGGGAGGAAGAGAGAGAGAGAGAGATATATGGTTATGTTTTTTTAGGATAATTAGGAATAAATCATAAACAATTTGAGAAAACAAAAATCTCACACAAAATATTTTTCTCAAAATTCTTCATTGATTCGATAGCTAATACAAAGGCCTATTTATAGGCTTTTAAAAAATTGAATACAACTCAAACTCCTAATCAAACTCAAACTTTTAATTAAAATAAAAAAAAAACTAAAAAAACCAAAACTAAAGAAAGAATAAATATACATAAAATTTCACAAATTATTCTCAAAGTTTTTGTCTACTTTGGCTCTTGTTTCTTGGATGGATGTCCGCATTATTCTCCCGGGTGGGAGAAGACTCGACTTTGTCAAGTTAGATAGAGTAGGGCTTTCATGCTATACTGCATCAAACCACTGCAAATCACGTCGATCTAAATGTGAATCAACAGTTGGTTTTTTTCTAGCGGATCAAATAGTGGTGAGTTCATCAAATTTAGTGGTGATAATCTCATCATCTAAAATTTTATCAACTCTCTTTGCTATAATGGGATGCGAATTAGGAGTGGACTAATGATGTGAAACGTTGACGTGTGTATGGAAATTAGTAATAAATCACTCAATAAATGCTTTATCAACATGAAATGATCGTGGTAGGGAATGATCAAAACTAATAAAACAGATGGATGCACAAAATAACATGTGTAGATTAATTCAATTTCAATCAAGAATCAATAAAGATAATAATTATGTAGACAAATATTTTATGATCAATATCAAATATATTAAATTACACGTAAGTAGATACACACTATCTCACGTTTGTGGACAACAGTTAAGTCGATAAGATATTAGAGAGTAATTATCAGACTCGAAATAATCAATATGAATTAGAAACATAAATACCGAGGATCATATGAGACCGCAATTACCTGTAGTGGATGTCGGCACGTCGATCTCATCGTTATGAATGCAATGGATCAAAAATTAGCTGAAATGGAGGCCAGATGTGGGAGTTACGATCTAAAAACTAACTTGGTGTTCAAATTGGTTTGATCTGTTGCTGTTGGATCCAGTACTATAGCAGTTTGGTTCGGTACTATAGCAGGTTACTGTAGCAAGTTACTGAAGCAGGCTATTGTAGCAAGTTACTGTAGCAAGCTACTATAGCAAATTAATGTAACAGGCTATTTATAAAGGTACTAGAGCAACGAAGAAAATAAGAGGGGGGAAGAATAATTTTTCTAGGTTTCTAATTTTCTTTGAGGAGAAAGATAAGAAATTTGTGGGAGAGAGTACTTTAGAACTAGGATTTGAGATTAAAAAAGAAAAGAGGGTAGAGTTTTGAGAAGAAGGCTAGAATGGGTTTTAGGGTTTTGAGGAACAGAGAAAGACAAGACAAGGGGATAGGCTAGATAGGAATTCACACCACTAATCTAGGGCTTCTCTAAGAATTTCACACACAAAGAGAGAAATTGTATAAAAATCTCAAACTCACACAATTTTGAGAATATTTTTATCATAATTCATTGCATATTGAAAAGTGAATACATGTGGCTTTATATAAGCTACAAAATTGTACTCTACTACTTCTATTTGGATTGCATAATCAAACTCCTAAAAGAAATTTAAAGTCTAAAAGAAAGAAAAATATATAAAAAAGAATCTACATGAAAAGAAAATCAGAAATCCTTCTACAATTCTGATTGCTAAAAACCCAGATAAAAAAAATTAAAAATACATAAAATTCTACTATTGAAACTGAAACGAGGCATCTTCTCCACCAATGATGATACAGATATCATACACGTGGCTTATTATCTGCATCATTCTCCCCGTGTTGGAAAGAACTCGACTTTGTCGAGTTGGAAGTGAAAGTATTTTCATACTACTTTAAAATTTCATGATCAATCTTCGTAATTTACTTCAATCTAGCCATCTATTATCAATTGGTACTTTTTCTGTCCAATAAATCAGATATTTTTAAATCACACCATCTTGGGTGGTAATAATTTATCATCTAAGAATTTATTAACTTGACATACTGCATAGAGTAAAATATCTGATTGTGGTGAAAGAAAGGGGCTCTCTGATTGAGTTTTAACATGCATACAGAAAATACATATTTTCTGAACTTTATAATAGAAGTGTAAGCACTTAATACTACCGCGATAGCAAGTGACTATGCGGGTCGTGATCCTCAAGGAGGGATTAGCGATGGAAGCTTTTAGTAAGTCTTCTTTTAAGTTACAAAAAATGGTTAAAGTTCTTCTCTTATTCTTTAAAAGAAAAGGTAAATAAGTTATGTTAAATTGTGAAAGTAGTAGATAGAAGGAAATGGTGATTTTTTACAAAGAAAGTAAAAAAAATAGCAGAGATTTGGTGACGGAGGTGATCTAAACTAAAGATTAAATGAAAAGAAAGAAAACCTAAAAGAAATACTTACCTTTTTCAGTTGATGACTTACCTGAAATCCTTACATGTTTTTCTTGATCTGAAGGCGATCGGTGCATAACTCATAAGATTAACTTAGTCTCAATTCACATTACATCATCAAGACTTCATTGAGCAAGTAGGAAATGACACAAATATAAGGAAGAATCCATCGTCATGAACTATTGATGGCACTCGCTAAGACAAGGAAATACCGATGCTATTTGAATCACTTGGACTATTATCAAAATCGAAAGAGAAAGAGTAGAAAGAAGAAGAAGAAAACAAAAATAAAGAAGAACATAAAAACTTACCTTTTTATTACTTGTAAAAACGATGGAAGAAAGGAGGAGGTTACATCGGTATCACTCTCAACATAAATCTCTCTCTCTTACTTATATGAATCATAGTCTAACCTATGCTTACAAAGAAACAAAAATTACATAAAATAAAAATAAAAACCTACACTAAAAAGAATAAAAAACTGGCCTAAGAATCTATTTCTACTTGATCCTCCCTCTACCTCTGATGTGTGGGGTATTTATAGGATAGAAATGGATAAGGAAATGAGCCTAAAGATAAGGAGAGCTGGGTATTTCTGAATTTGAATCCTCCCTTTATCTCCAGACTTGATTTGATATGGATATTCAATTCTGATCTGCAACTTATTGGCGTGTTGATTGCTGACTATAACTTATCAAATGATAGAATGAGAAATAGTGATCAACATAAGAGTTGTAACCTTTAAGTCATCTTTCTTGATCATCTTGAATCATCAGATATGAGTTTCGGTAGAAAAAGTTATGATTCAAATACTAAAATGTATCTAGTCTGAATCCGAGTCTAAATTGCTTCATCTCATCCATTGACCTTCTCTCTATCCATTTATTCTTTTAGATTTTAAATTTTAGTTTTAGATTGACGATCTATCTCTTTATCCTCAGTGAAACTGATAGGGTCTTCTTCTGATATGTTTTTTTTTAAATTTGAATGATATTATCTCATCTGATATACCCAGTCTTCAGATAAGACGACATTTAGAACCTCTGAATTTGATTTAATCCCCTTTCTTTTAAACTTTTGGATTCAATTAGATAAATCTGTCTATCTCCTTTTTACTTTCTTAATTACTCTACACGTCATTAAACATGAAAATACATTAATAGCAGAGTTTTATTTAAATAAAAATGCAGAAATGTGACACATATGATATGAAAACATGCAACATATGTGTGCGATTACACCCCCACACCAATCTTTTGCTCGTCCTCGAGCAAAACAACAAAACTGAGCCTACAAATTTATTAGATCACTTTCGCAGGTCATGCATGTTGGCCCAAAGGCCTTCCACCCTAGTTTGATGATGATTAACTCATGTAGTTATGTTTACTAATAATCTTGTGCTGTTAATTTTCAGATCTTTAACCAAGATATTAGTTGGTGATTAGCTTCAACAAGGAGTTTAGAAGCTTTTCATAGTGATTCCAGGGCCAAAGCTCATGATCACACATTGCCTAGCCCATGGATGGAGTTTTGGAGCAAGTCAACTTGAAGATGAAGATCATCAAGAAGACTTAGGTATTCATAATTTAGATAGTGTGTTTTAGATCCATTTGTAAAGCTTAGTATAGTTGATATGCTCAAGTGCACAACACACAAAAGATTTATGTTTTGGATTTGGTTTTCATGAATAGTAGATCAAAACAAGTTTACTTTATTTCTATGTATATTAGATATGTTCTAGATATACATACATGTTTTAAACTTCTAGACAAACTTATTTTGACTATCCTATTCATGTTTTGAAAAATCAAGTTTGATAAAAATACAAGTGTTGGTTTTGATAAAATTTGCAAGACTCTAAAATGAATTGATATGATTGATATATGTCTTAAAATTTTTATCACAAGTTTGTGTTTTAATATAAAATATTAAAACAAGTTTTGTAGATTTTTAGAAGACTTAAAAGATTTTTCAAAATATTTAAAACTGACCCAGTTTTCTGTTCCAGGCTTCAACCAGTCGACTAAGTCAACTGACCAAGTCGACTAGGCTGAAGTCGGTCGACCCGGCCGGTCGACCGACGTGCACAAATCTGTGCACGTTTGGCAGCTTTGGGACGGTCGACCCGGACGGTCGACCGGGCTGAGAGCAGTGCTCTCTGTTTGTTTGGGTCGACCGGGCCGGTCGACCGTGGTGCCCAACGGTCACATTTCTGACGTTAGCGGTCGACCGGGACGGTCGACCGTCAGCCTGTCAGGCTGCCACATCAGCCTAACGGTTAGTTTCTGGTTTGGCCTATATAAACCCCATCTCTTTGGGTTTTTGGCTAAGGTTTTTACAAGAGAAAAAAATCCCAGTTTTTCAGAGTTTAAAACAAGTTTTTAAAAGAGTTTTGGGCTTTAAACTTCTCATCTTTATTGTTTTGGGTTTTTGAAAAATCAAAGAAAAAATAGGGTTTTGGGAGATTGTATTGATTTTCATTTTCTATCATTTACAAGAGATTTCCCTAGTATTTTTTATTTGTTGCTTGTTTCCAAAAACACCTTGTTTCCACACTTGAGCTATCACCTATCCTATTCTATTAGGATCATTTGTTTCGTGGAAAAAGAGAAAAGAAAAGAGAGATTGTTTGTAGTTGAAGGAAACCACTTGTTGTACACCCTTATTCTTTGTGTATCCCTCTTAGGTAGAGGCGATCGGGTGATTGTTTTGCTCCCTATAGTGAGAGGTGGAGTTTGGTTGTAAACCCTCTTCGGTAGAGGTGTTGGTTGTTGGTTGTATTGCTACGGGCCTACCCTCGGTTGTGAGGTGGTTGTTTGAGAGAGGAGTTTGGTACTCCTAGAGTTGTAACAAATCCTCTTCGGTAGAGGTTCCCTCGGTGGGAGATAGTGGATTGAAAATCCTACACGGTGGTGTAGGCGGGGATGTAGAGCAAGGTGCTCGAACCTCGAAACATATCCGTGTGTTTGCGTTTGATCCAATATCTCTCAACTCTCTCTCTTATATTGTGCAAAGCATCATTCATCATTCATATCATACATATCTATTTGCTTGTGTTGCCTTGCATATATTCATATTGCTATTGCTTGCATTTGTATTGTGCCCTGCATATTTCATATTGCTATATCTTGTATATGCTTGGTTGTTTGTGTGTGCCTCACTTGTACTTAATCAACAAGAGCTTCACATAGCACCTCAACCCATTCAAGGGGAATCAAGAGGAGTTAGTCCAGAGCCCTTCACGGGGAATTCGGCTACACTTGTTGGTTGTATTAAGTGTGTTGCAATAATTTACATTAGCTTCCGCATTTAGCGCTTTAGTTCCTAGATTAGCACTTACACCTATTCACCCCCCCTCTAGGTGTTTTTCAATTGGTATCAGAGCTAGTGCTCCTGATATTAGGCTTAACATCCTAGGAGTGAGATCCATTTGGTTGCTAATCTACATTTGCATTTGCTTGTTTGCACACATATAGTTTATACCATGGACTTCATGACCCCATCTAGCTTTGACCCTTCCAACATTGTTGTTTGGAAGTATAGGATGTCCATGTACCTAAAGACCCTAGGTTTGCATGTCTTTCTTGCTGCTACCAAGAAATGCTATCTTGGTAATGGTAATCATATAGGGGCCAATGCACAAGCCCTTGAGGCCATTAGAAGCACATTACCTAAAGATTATCTTATGTGTGTTTCTAACTTTGATTCCGCTTTTGCAGTGTGGAACAAATTGACAACAACCACCACCTCTGAGCTCCAAGTACAAATCCAAGAGGAGGAATCTAGTGGAGAATTCGATTCTCAATGCTTCATGGTCCAAGGGAATGACTCCCTTGAGGTACAATCGGAAACTCAACTAGATAGTGATGATTGTGCTAGTTCTTCAAATGACTTTGTTGATCCCCATGCTTTAAATGAAGAACTATCAATTGTTTGTGAAAAATTAATAGAAAAATATAATTTGTTAAAAAAGAAGACTTTTGCATTAACTAAAGAAAATGAAAAATTGTCTTCTAAACTTGATTGTGTTTTGCAAGAGAAGGTTGAGGTCTATAATGAAAGGGATTCATTGAGATCTCAATTAGAACTTGCACTTAAAGAAAATGAGTTTTGAAAAACAATAATGATTGTGAAAATATTTTGAAGAAAAAATGAAAACTTATCTTCAAAAATTGATTTTGTTTTAAAAGAGAATGTTGCTTTGAAAAACAAAATTATTTCTATTTCAAATGATTTAGATGTTTGTTTAAAGAAAAACATTATTTTGCAAAATAAGATGGATGCACATGTTTGTCATGCTAGTGTAGCTTCTTCATCTAGTCTACCTAATGCATGTACCTCTTCTTCTAAGATTAATGATGATATTTGTATGTTAAAGAAGAGAGTAGATTGTTTGGGCTCCACTTTGAGCCAATGTGTAGTAGGGCATACACGCTTGGAATCTTTGTTCGAAAGAAACAAGTTCCATCTTTTCATGCACACCCTCCACGGCATACACATGCTCCACACGGACACACCCATCACAAGTATGCTCATGTGTACACTTGTACACATTGTGGACGTAAGAGCCACCTTGCTAAATTTTGCTTTGATAGATTACATAATGTAAATTTAGCAAAGAATTTTGTTTGGGTTAGAAATGAGACTAACCCCCATGGACCCAAAAGAGTATGGGTACCAAAGACCACCCCTCCTTTGTTTAATGTAGGTGTGGGCTCTCACATGACGTCAGAGTGATGACACCTTGGAGTGGATGCGTTCCGTACTTAAAGGAAATCAATTGGATGCATCACTTTCAAGGGAAGATTTGGTGGAGAGGACCACCATGTTTTGGAGACAAGGAAAGTTGCCTTCTAGGTTTTGGTAACGATCCCTAACTCCTATTTATTGTTTACATGTTTTTCATATTCATTGTTTATAGCATGTTTTTGATGTCTATGGATTAGTATGTAAATACCATGTTTATTAGATCCTTGACATACATGTATAGTATTTGAGACACACATGCTTATATGAACCCATACTTAGTGTTCTCACTTTTGTTTAAGCTATAATGTACATTATGAATCTAATACATGTGAATTTAAATAGTAATCATGTTTTAGTTTTATCATGATGATTTTTGTTTTGATGCTCCATGTTAAGAGTACTTGTTTAGATGTTAGTTTTCATTAAGACTAGGATTTATACTTGTGCATATAATGGGCCACAAATAAATCTATATATGTTTGGGCTTGATTGCTTATTTGAACCCATTAGATGTGCTAGTATAGTCTAGTTTGATGATTCATACATTTTAGACTTGTATTCATATTTTTGGTTTGTTTTATGATTGTGTGTTTCACTTCATGTATATGTTTGTATTACCAAACTCTAAGATATACATGTATACCCCTTGAGTCATTTGCCCTTCATGCAAATCTATATATGGACTCAATTGTGTTTAGGGATATGTATGTATACTTATTGTGTTGACAATTCATACATATACCATGAAATGAAATTTGTTTTGGTGAAGATTTAGTTTTTCTTAATTTTGTGTTTAATTGTTTAACTTCATGTATACGTCTATCTTGTCCAAACTATTAGATATACATGTTTATCCTTTTGAGCCACGTGCCTTAATGCATATACTTTGTGGACTCGTTGTGTTTTGGATATGTATGTATACTTTAGTTTGTATTAGACATACATATGCCATGAAGATTAAATAAGTTTTGATGATTTTCGTGTTTTCAATGTTTAAGGAATAATTGAGCTTAATTGAATATTTTCATGATTATGATATTCACACTTTATTTGTACACTCACATTTATTGCTTGCTCATGTTTTATATTCATGAGTCATATTTATGCCTAATTGAATTGGAGTGTTGATTATCATGTGGATTTCATGTTTTATGAAAATTATCTTTAGTTTATTCCTTCCTTGAAGGATTTCGCACTAGTTAACAGGTTTTTCATTTTGACTAGTTCGTATTCTTCAATTTGGTAGTGTTTTTCAAACAAAACTACATTTTCAAATCTATTTTTGAAAACCCTTACCATCCATGGGAGGATGGATGGGAGATCATGTTCATGTATGTTTATATTGAAAAATCAGTTTAAACTTGTGCATGAGATGGGAGGATTAGTTATATGAGTTATACCATGTTTTTTTTGTTATGTCAATTGGTATCATTGAACTCTTTCAATTGATATCAATTTGATCCTCTTTGTATACTCATAATTGTTTATTGTGTATGTATATTTTCAATTGGTATCATCTATTAGTGATTGGTACTCATTCTACTTCATACACATATACTTGTTTTATTTGTGCTTAAGATATAAATTTTTCACACAAATTGTGTTTATGCTAGAGCTTGAGCTTCAACTTCATTTTCAATTGATTTAGTTTTCAATTGGTATCTTATTTCAAGCCTACGCATAGTTTTTGTTGGTATTTCATAAAGGGGGAGAAAATTCGATTTTCATGTTTCAATTGGTATTTAGATTTCCACTCCCTTTCTTTATGATAAAAAAAATAGTCATTTCAATTGTTTATATGACTTAAAGAAAAATACTATCTTTTGATTTCAAGATGTTTTGTGTTTTAAATTGGTATCTAAAAATTTTTTTAAAGAAAAATATTCAAAAGTTTTTGATTTATATTGACTATATGGAAGGAGAGCTTAACATCTCTTCTACATATAGATTCATGTTGAGTGTATCTTGTATTGAAGAGCTTAACATCTCTTCTTTATGTGGTACACGTGTGTAGGGGAGCTTCACATCTCCTCTTATGCATTACATAATGTGTGTTATGTGAATTAGGGCTTAACATCCCTCTTTCATGTAATGCATATGTGTAGGGAAGCTAACTTAGCGTCTTCCTCTTCATGAATGTATATAGCATATAACATTTATTGATCTTTGTTTACTTTCAATTGATATCAAGATGCTATTTTGACATATTTTCAATTGATATTCTAATTGATTGTCACCCCTTATTGACCTTGTTTTGTATTTAGACAAAAAGGAGAACATTGTTTTATTGTTTTGATTGACAAAAAGGGGAGAAAGATTTTTACCCCTCATTTATTGTTTTGATTGTTTACCCTTTGTTGATGATTGACAAAAAGGGGGAGAATAATTTGAGTTTTATATATGCATACTTATGTTTTTGCATATATTAAGTTTTATTGGTATCTAGAGCATCTAGTGTTTTTGTTAATGTTTATTGGTATCTAGAGCATCTAGTGTTTTTTGTTAATGCTTTATTAATTTAATTGGTAACTAGAGCTTCTAGAATATGTTTATATGTTTTATGCATGTTGATGCATACATGTTTATGTACATTCATTGCATATTTATTGTTTATTTGTTTATGCATGAGTTAAGGGGGAGCTTCTTGAAGCTTAACTTTAATCCATGCATATATAACTCCATGAGTTTTGTCATCATCAAAAAGGGGGAGATTGTTGGCCCAAAGGCCTTCCACCCTAGTTTTGATGATGATTAACTCATGTAGTTATGTTTACTAATAATCTTGTGTTGTTTAAGTTTCAGATCTTTAACCAAGATATTAGTTGGTGATTAGCTTCAACAAGGAGTTTAGAAGCTTTCATAGTGATTCCAGGGCCAAAGCTTAATGATCACACATTGCCTAGCCCATGGATGGAGTTTTGGAGCAAGTCAACTTGAAGATGAAGATCATCAAGAAGACTTAGGTATCCATAGTTTAGATAGTGTGTTTTAGATCCATTGTAAAGCTTAGTATAGTTGATATGCTCAAGTGCACAACACACAAAAGATTTATGTTTTGGATTTGGTTTTCATGAATAGTAGATCAAAACAAGTTTACTTTATTTCTATGTATATTAGATATGTTCTAGATATACATACATGCTTTAAACTTGCTAGACAAACTTATTTTGACTATCCTATTCATGTTTTGGAAAAATCAAGTTTGATAAAAATACAAGTGTTGGTTTTGATAAAATTTGCAAGACTCTAAAATGAATTGATATGACTGATATATGTCTTGAAATTTTTATCACAAGTTTGTGTTTTAATAAAAATGTTAAAACAAGTTTTGTGGATTTTTAGAAGACTTAAAAGATTTTTCAAAATATTTTAAAACTGACCCAGTTTTCTGTTCCAGGCTTCAACCAGTCGACTAAGTCAACTGACCAAGTCGACTAGGCTGAAGTCGGTCGACCCGGCCGGTCGACCGATGTGCACAAATCTGTGCACGTTTGGCAGCTTTGGGACGGTCGACCCGGACGGTCGACCGGGCCGGTCGACCGTGGTTGCCCAACGGTCACATTTCTGACCGTTGGCGGTCGACCGGGACGGTCGACCGTCAGCCTGTCAGGCTTCCACATCAGCCTAATGGCTAGTTTCTGGTTTGGCCTATATAAATCCCATCTCTTTGAGTTTTTGGCTAAGGTTTTTACAAGAGAAAAAAATCTCAGTTTTTCAGAGTTTAAAACAAATTTTTAAAAGAGTTTTTGGGCTTTAAACTTCTCATCTTTATTGTTTTGGGTTTTGAAAAATCAAAGAAAAATAGGGTTTTGGGAGATTGTATTGATTTTCATTTTCTATCATTTACAAGAGATTTCCCTAGTATTTTTTCTTTGTTGCTTGTTTCCAAAAACACCTTGTTTCCACACTTGAGCTATCACCTATCCTATTCTATTAGGATCATTTGTTTCGTGGAAAAAGAGAAAAGAAAAGAGAGATTGTTTGTAGTTGAAGGAAACCACTTGTTGTACACCTTATTCTTTGTGTATCCCTCTTAGGTAGAGGTGATCGGGTGATTGGTTTGCTCCCTCTAGTGAGAGGTGGAGTTTGGTTGTAAACCCTCTTCGGTAGAGGTGTTGGTTGTTGGTTGTATTGGCTACGGGCCTACCCTCGGTTGTGAGGTGGTTGTTTGAGAGAGGAGTTTGGTACTCCTAGAGTTGTAACAAATCCTCTTCGGTAGAGGTTCCCTCGGTGGGAGATAGTGGATTGGAAATCCTACACGGTGGTGTAGGCGGGGATGTAGAGCAAGGTGCTCGAACATCGAAACATATCCGTGTGTTTGCGTTTGATCTAATATCTCTCAACTCTCTCTCTCTTTATATTGTGCAAAGCATCATTCATCATTCATATCATACATATCTATTTGCTTGTGTTGCCTTGCATATATTCATATTGCTATTGCTTGCATTTGTATTGTGCCCTGCATATTTCATTTTGCTATATCTTGTATATGCTTGGTTGTTTGTGTGTGCCTCACTTGTACTTAATCAACAAGAGCTTCACATAGCACCTCAACCATTCAAGGGGAATCAAGAGGAGTTAGTCCAGAGCCCTTCACGGGGAATTCAGCTACACTTGTTGGTTGTATTAAGTGTGTTGCAATAATTTACATTAGCTTCCGCATTTAGCGCCTTTAGTTCCTAGATTAGCACTTACACCTATTCACCCCCCCTCTAGGTGTTTTTCAATGCACTGAGCACGTGCAACAAGCCGTTAAACGTCTAGGTTCCACCTAGAGAACGAGTTTTGTGTCGTGAGGGTTTTCAATGGATTACAACCACAAAATTCATAAAGAAAGAGAACAAAGTGTTAATCTTTTGAAAACACATTTGAAATAGAAAAATATTTGAAGTATTATTGTAAGAATTAAGTAATCTATAAGTTATAGGAAAATCGAACTTTTCATTCTTAAACTTAGTCTTTATTCAATAACTTGTTATCAATTAAGGAAAGGAGTCAAACTGTATTTTTCATCTAGTCTATTATTTTATCCTAAGTTATATACACCTTTGTGACCATGAAATTTTGACTCGGGTTCTTTAACTCGAACTTTTATGCCTTATTTTTCTTTTATTTTTTCTTTTTGGTGATATTATTCCTTAGTTCTATTAAGCTTTCTAATATGCCCATGTAATGAGCTTTTAATCGGTGACTCTCAAACCAAGTGGTCTTAGGGTACCAGATGAGAAAACACCCCAAGGACTTAAGGACTCGAGCAAACAGGACTACAAAATTAAAGATTTTATTATATGAATAGCTTTTAGACGTGAATGAAAAATCACCTAGAGAGGGGGTGAATAGGTGATTATGCTAATCTAGTGAACTAAATGCGGAATTTAAAATCTAATTGCAATTACACAAAATGCAACCAATAAGTGATGCACACACAACCAAGCCAAGCATATAAATATGAATGATCAATATGAAATAATGCAAGGCACAAAGTAAAGAGAGAGAAAGAGTAAGAGTCAATGGATTAAGCGCAAACAACAAGATATGTTTCGAGGTTCGAGCACCCAGCTCTACGTCCTCGCCTTCACCCAGAAGGATTTCAACTCCACTAGCTTGTCCACAAAGGACTCCCACAAAGGGAACCTCCACCGAGGATTTGGGGCAATAACAATTTTAAGGAGTACTCAACTCCTCTCCTTACAAACACAACCTCCTCCTTGAGGCACAACACCAAGCCAACAAACAATCACCTCACAACTTGAGGGATTAGCACAAAGCAACACAAGGATCACCTCACAACTTGAGGTATACAACCCAAATGCTCAACCTCCTCAACACAATGAGGGAAAGGCACAAAGCCAAGCAAAGATTGGGTTTACAACTTGGTGATCAAAATACCACAAATAATCTCTTTTTCCACAAAAAGATTCTATAGAATAATGTAACGCCCCGATTCCACGGATACGGGGACGTCACTGCGACGTATATATGTAGGTCAGAAGAAGCCCCCACGTATATACGCTAAGCATAAAAGTACAATAAGGAATCAGAGTACAACACAAAGCGTGGTGTATTCATATGCCAACTTACAAGATACCAGTACAAAGTTATACAAACTATGATAAAGTAATACACTTTACAAGTGTTATTTATCATATCCAAGTCCAAAAAGACAATATACAAACATGTACACAAGATGCTCACGTAATGGATGAAGATTCGTGAGCCAAAAGGAAGAGTCTGGCACGAGGGAACTAGAGTTGGTCAGCCTGCTCACTGAAATAAGCCTGGTCCTCTGTGGATGGCTCCACTTCGTTCCAAGCCTCAGAATCTGAATATGCAAATCAAGGAATCAAGACATATAATAGTAAACAACTGTAGCCAAGTGGCTAAGGGACAGGAATAAAGAAGATGGAACAGTAATAAATAGCATCGACTAACAAGTGATGAAAACATAATAAGGTAAAGCCATAATGCAATGAATGTACAAATTAAGTCTATAATTATTATTACTTGTCTCACTGTGATATCTAGCTATGTGACCCAGCGTCCCAGAACACATAGATCCATATCCTAGTAAAGCAAGTTTGTTATTGGAAACAGCGGTTGTATCGACGAACTATGTTTACAGTGGGTCCCGTACATGCCCGGGACCACGGTCCAGGGTGTTCCGTTGCATGGTGACGGAACCAGCCGCTAGGCCTTTCAGGAGGGACTTATGTATGCCCTTTGTCATGACAGTACTCAGGAAAAGGGAGCCAGCACTCCCCTCGGTCCCCTGGAGGCCCTCAGGTCAGACCGGAATAATTGTACAATAAACCTAATACCACTGTAAACACGAACACATACCGATATCCGCATATTTCCCCCGTCCCATGTGTAAGTTGGTCCATTTTATAAAATAGTCGAGTGTATCATGCTTGGTGTTTAAGTGATAGCATGAAGAGATGGAGATATTTCATATTTAACAAGTCCTAAAATGAGAATATATGATAACGAGTCAAGAAGTAACAAGTCATGAGGTCCATCAAGTAACATGTCATATAGTACAAATCATAGAGCATGAACAAGAATAGTATATCATATGTGAAGCAAGGGTAAAATCCAATTCATAAAAGAAACAACAATTTTGCCCAAAAACAGGTTAACGGTCGACTGCCGGTCGACTGCCGGTCGACCGGACAAAATGCGTGAGCTCCAGGTTTGGTCGGTCGACCTCCGGTCGACTGCCGGTCGACCGGAGATATAACTACCGGTCGCCTGTCGGTCGACTGCCGGTCGACCGATACAGGGCCGTGAGCTCCAGGTTTTCTACCGGTCGACTGGTTGGTGAACCGGTCGACCGCCTACTCAAAACTGTGCACGTTTGTGCACATCGGTCGACTGCCCCCCTTGGGCCGGTCGACCGAAGTTCTGAAATCTGCTGCTGTTTGGTCAAAAAAACAGATTTTTGTATGGTTGATTTTGGTAGTCTAAAAATATGATTTTGATGACTCAAAGGGACATGATTTATCAACACAAGTATACAAGGAATTTTACGAGTCTTGGTGAGTAAATATACTCACCTCGAACGGTCGATTTGAACTTTTACGAGTTCCGAAGAGTTCGAGATTGACGAAAAGCGCCGAAGTGATCCTCGACGATCTTGCGGACGATCCCAATCCAACGAAGTGGTAGTTGCTTGAGATGGAGATGAAGACTTGGGTGTTGTTTGGGAGTTAGGGTTTGAGTTGGAGATGGAGAAGGATTTTGTGAAGGTGAGAATTTGTTGAAGTGAAGAAAAGAGAAAGGAATTGTAAAGGAAAGGATTTATATAGGTTTGATTTTGTAAAGGGAATGCAAATAAAGAAATTGAGAGGGGTTTTGTGCAAAATAGGGGAAGGGTGAGGTGTCTCCTTGGCCAATGGTGGCCGGCCATGAGAAAGAGAGAGAGAGATGTATTAAATGAGGGGGGTTGGTGAGAATGTGTGGAGATGGAATTTTGGAAGAAAATGGAAATTTGGAAAAATGGAATTCTTGTGGTTGTGAAGGAAGGAAAGGAAAATAGGGAAAAGGGAAAAAGAAAAGAATTGATAAATGAAGATATTTTCTTGGTCTTGGAAAATGAAAATATTGGAAACACGGATTCCTAGGTTCAAGTCAAGAATGCGGGAAAACATTTCGGAAAATACCGAAATCGTCCGAAATTTAAGTATTTCGGAACGACTCGTAATTTTCACCAAAAATCAATAATAATATATGAAGACCTATAGTGAAATCCGTTAGAAGAAATACTTTATAGTTTTAAAGCTAAAAATCCCGGAATCAGTTACCTACCGACTCCGAAAGAATTTTCATAAATTCATAAAATTCTCAGAAAAAGTATATAGATAAGAAATACGATTCTAAGAAATAAAGTCTAAAGGACTTTCTAGAAATTCCTAACTGTTTGTGAAATAAAAATACTGGAAGAAGTCTTCCACCGACTCCGGCAGAATTTGCATAAATTCGTAAAATCTTCAGAAAAAGTATTTAAGTAAGAAATATTATTCTAGGCAGAAATGTCTAAAGAATCTTCTAGAATTTCTAAACAGTTTGTAAGAAAAAATTCGGGAATCGATCAGCGGCACTGGTCGACACGGTTTGAAGAAATTCATTTAAATTCTAGAAAATTCCAGAAATTCTCATAAAATCTAATATTTTAGAAAATGATATTTGAAATTAAAATCGGTCAAATACGGGAAGTAAATCGAAAAATACGATCGAAAAGCTGAATACGCAACTAAGTACGTATTCCGGAAACGGGGTATTACAAATAAGATAGTAGATGTAGCTCAAGTGTGGAGAAAACCAAAGGAATGGAAATCAAAATCACAAAGAAAATCTTTGGGAAAAAGTAGAAACCAAGATGAAGAAGTTGAATCAAAATCTTTTCCCAAAAACCCTTTCTTGATTTTCCAAACCCTAACAAAAATACCAAATAGATTGTTCAATTTAAAGCCCAAAAACTTGTTTTGATTGCTGTGAAAACACTAGAGAGTCAGGAAAAATTAGCACTAAAAATCTTAGAGAAAAACTCTTTCCAATGGGGTATTTATAGCCCATTTACAAAACTAGCCGTTGCAGCAGAAACTGTTAAAAATGAACCACCGGGCGACCGGGCGGTCGACCGTCCAACGGTCATATTTCAGACCGTTGTGCCATCAGTCGACCGTCCCCAGAACCAAAGAGCAACGGCTCTCTGTCCGGTCGACCGCTCGGTCGACCGGGAACAACAGAGAGCAACCTGCTCTCAGTCGGTCGACCGTGCGGTCGACCGGCCTATGGGGCAGCCAGCGTGCACGTATCCGTGCACGTCGGTCGACAGCTACGGTCGACAAGCTTCTTGGTGCGGTCGACTGTCCAGTCGACCGACCTAGCCTGGCAGCAGCAGTTCTGGTCAGGAAAACATGTTATTTTTAATTCTAAAAATTCTCATAAATCTTCTAAAAATACACAAAAATAGTTTTATCATTTTACAATAAAATATGAACTTGTGTTAAAAATTTCAAACATTTTTGAACCATTTTTGTGTTATAGAAATTTTGCCAAAAATCAAAAACCGTATTTTTCAAAACTTGGATTTTTGAATAGAAAATACGTTTTGTCCAAAACTCATCCAAATATAAAAACATGATATTTAAACACTTTGAAGCATGATGCATATGGACATAAGTCCAATATACATGAAACATATGTATATCCATGTTTTTGACTTTAATTCCAAAAATAAGTTTTGTTAAAACACAAAACCTAAAACACATGAATAGGTATATCAAGGTAAGTTTGTCTAAGTAGTTGAAGCATGCATGTATATAGAACAAATCTAATATACACTAAACCATGTAAACTTGTTTTGATATAATATCTATTCATGAAAACCAAGATCGGTTAAACCAAAATGGAAAAACCGAAAACCAATATCCAAAACATGAAACGTGTGTGTTGTGAACTTGAGCATATCATACTATTCTAATCTTTACAAATTTGATCTAAACACAAAACTAAACTATGGTACCGATGTCTTCTTGTAGAGCGCCGTCTCCAAGCCGACTCGATCCAAAACTCCTTGATCCACCGAGCAAGTGCTATATATGATCTTTGACGCTCGGGCTCTTGAATCAACATGTGAAAGCTTCCAAAACATCTTGTTGAAGCTAATCACCAACTATTATCTTGGTTAATGATCTGAAACTAAGCATCACAAGATTATTAGTACACATAACTACATGAGTTAATCATCATCAAAACTAGAGTGGAAGGCCTCTGGGCCAACAGTGAATACTTATGCTTTATGAGTCACAAATATCCAGCTTAATCAGAGGATTTTTGATATATTATACATATATTTTTCTTTTTTCTTTTTTTTAGTAAGACATAAGAATCTTTGTTTTTGAACCCTAAGTGTGTAAGTGTATAAAGCATGCATATTTCATCAAGGTAAAAATCAAGACTAAATTACTTTTTAAAAATTTCTTCCTAACCCTAGAAATCAAACAAATAATCTTATTTTAATCAAGTATAATTATGATTTTTCTATTCCTTAAAATTAACTTAATTTCTTACAAAAATATGTCAAAATATTGCTCTCTTTTCAAAAAGTTTTTTTTAAAGAAAGAAAATTGTTAATTTTTTATTTTAAATAAAAAGAAAACTTATGTTATGTTAGAACCCTCCCCCACACCTATCTCATGCATTGTTCTCAATGTTTGAATGAATGCATAGATGCATGAAAAAGAAAAAAGGGAAAGAAAATATTACCTTAAGGTGGTGGTTCCGGTGGTGGTCGGATGGGGTCAAGCGTTGCTATCCAATCAAGATAATATGGTGATTCACAGAACCCACCTTTATTGACCTCTTTTCTATTAACATATTTACAGTTCCTAATATGAATAGGATCATGAAAGATCTTATAATGATACTTATTCCTTTGCATGACCACTCTTGAAAAATCATCACGGAGTCATTATGGTTTATACCTATGTCCAACAAAAGAATGTAATTTAGTGGAATGATTAACTTGGGCTCAAGAATGATTGGTTCAGGATCAATACTAACTCAGGAAAATCAACTTTGGGTTTGAGAGTCAGTTTTAGTTCAAGAGTTGAGTCCAAATCTGAGAATTGAAATTCACATTCTTTTCCCATCAATCGAATGTGACTATCCAAAATTGGTGATTCAATTTCTAGATCTATGAATACGGGAATAAATGTTGGCTCAAAAAATTGGTCCAAATTGGGTAAGAATACCGGAGTCAATATAGATTCGAAGATGGGAACTGAATCACAAAATTTGGGATCGAGTTTACATTTAATAATCAAGTTCAATCTCATTAAAATAAAAACTTGCCAATTCGTCAATAGGTTGATATTGGTCAAGTTCAAGCTTTTGTGATGAAATTGAATCTTGGTCAAAGTCTTCAAGATACCATAATTCTTGATTTTCTTCAATATGGCTAGAAGTGTCGGGAATAGTCAAAAATTGGGTAGGGAGAGTTTCCTTATTCCTACGCATATTTTTCAATCCACTAAGTCTTACTTCTATCATATCGAGTGGATCACTTTAGAATTGAATCATGAATTCTATACTCTTTTTTAAGTCGGTATGTTCTTCTTGAAAAATAGAGTAAGGATCTGTGATTTAAAAATTTTGACGAAATTTTGAATTTTCTAGAATTTGAATTCGTCGCTCAAGCTCTTCTAAGGCTTCCATCATCTTTCTCAGTCAATTGATTCTTCTAATGGTTGCTCAGGAGAAGGAGTATATGAAGCTGGGTGTTTGTAAGGTGATTGACATTATGACTCGGGGGAGTTGTATCCCCATTGGCTCTATGAAGAGTAATGATGATTATTTCAGTCTTGTTCATAGTATTGGGACTAGGGCATATATTGATTCAGATAAGACCAATCCGGCACACTTGCTTGGTTAAAGTTATGATATGCTGGGTTGGTAATATCCGAATCAAAAGAGGTCGAGGTGAAATATGGATCATTATTTACATATGAATAATTATAATTATAATTCATACCACCAAGGTGTCAAAAACAAAAAACGAAAACAAGGAAACAAACAAACAAATAAAAAGAAAAAAAATCTAGCCTAAGTTAGGGTAGACCTTAGACCTAGACGACTCCTAACTGGTTAGACTGTTCACTGAGGGTATATCATAGAATCTGACCACAAGTTTAATTGGCTAGGTAGGGCCATGATTGGTAGGAGGTATCCGTGCTTAAAGGTAACGGGCCTAATTAAGCCAAACCACCAGTCTTCAGGGTTTCGCCCCTCAATCCCTGACCTTTAACACCGATTTCGCAAGAGTTAAATTCTAATCAACTTTCTCCTTAGGTCAGTCTTCTATTGAGTCCGAGATGTCCTTAGAGCCAACGTCTATTCAGTTTTAGCTAGGCTTTGAGTTTGTGAGTGAGGAGATTGTTTGTGAGATAAGAGAGGGTAATAACTTTCCTACCTTATCTTATTTAGAGGACAAGCCCTTAATTCAATTTAGTGTACTGTGTACATGTATATGAAAAGCAACATTTAAGCAATATAAACAATTTAAAAGTGTTCCTATACTACATGCTATGCACACGTTTTGCTCCAGCACTCTTCAACAATAATATAAAATATAAACGAAATTAGACAAATACCTAAATACAAAATCTAAATTGTTTTTAGCATTTAACAAACATCAATTTACTATTGAGATTAGAAAGTATGTACAGTGAGTTAAACAAAAAAAATAAATAGCTTCAAAAACTTTACTTTGCAATTCAACCAACCTATAAAAAAATACATGTTAGTAGTTCACTCAGATTGCCGCGAAAATGCAGCAAATCTGAGAGCTTTTGGGCTCTGCTTTCTTGAGCAGAGTCCAGGGCCACTTATATGTCTAATGCAGTAAAAATATTTTTTGTTGTTAAACCTGTATACCAAGAACAGAAAAGAAAGTTAATTAATAAAGTAAACAAAAAAGAGTTACTTACCGTCCCTCCCCGGCAACGGCGATAAAATTTGATTGAGTTTTAACCTGCACGCAGAAAATACAGAATTTCAGAACTTTATAATAGAAGTGCAAGTACTCAATACTACCGTGATAGCAAGTGGCTATGCGAGTTGTGATCCTCAAGGAGGAACTAGCGATGAAAGTTTTTAGTAAGTCTTCTTTTAAGTTACAAAAAAGGTTAAAGTTCTTCTCTTGTTCTTTAAAAGAAAAAGTAAAAATAAGTTATGTTAAATTGTGAAAGTGGTAATAGAAGGAGATGGTTATTTTGTACAAATAAAGTAAAAAATAGTAGAGATTTGGTGATGGAGGTGATCTAAACTAATGATTAAAAGAAAAGAAAGAAAACCTAAAAGAAATACTTACCTTTTTCCGGTTGATGACTTACCTGAAATCCTTGCATATTTTCCTTAATCTGGAGACGATCAACGCATAACTCATAAAATTAACTCAGTCCCAATTCACATTACATCATTAAGGCTTCTTCGAGCAAGTATGAAATGATACAAACATAGGAAAGAATCCATCGTCATGAGTTATCGATGGCACTTGCTAAGGCAAGGCAATACGGATGCTATTTGACTCACTTGAACTATCATCAAAACTGAAAGAGAAAGAGTAGAAAGAAGAAGAAGAAAACAAAAATAAAGAAGAACATATAAAAGTTACCTTTTTATTGCTTGCAAACGATGGAAGAAAGTAGGAGGTTACATCGGTGTCACTCTCAACATAAATCTCTCTCTCTCTTACTTACATGAATCTTAGTCTAACATATGCTTAAAAAGAAATAAAAATTACATAAAATAAACATAAAAACCTACACTAAATAGAATGAAAAACTGACATAAGAATCTACCTCTGCTTGATCCTCCCTCTGCCTCTGATGTGTGGGGTATTTATAGAATAGAAATAGATAAGGAAATGAGTCTAAAGATAAGGGAAGCTAGCTAATTCTAAATTTAAATCCTCCCCTTATCTTCAAACTTGATTTGATGTGGATATTCAATTTTATTCTGTAGCTTATTGGCATGTTGATTGCTGAATATAACTTATCAAATTATAGAATTAAAAACAGTGATCAATGTAAAAGTTGTAACCCTTTAAGTCGTCTTTTTGGATCATCTTGAATCATCAGATTTGAGTTTCGGTAGAGAAAGTTATGATTCAAATACTAAATATATTCAGTCTGAATCTGAGTCTAAATTGCTTTGTCTCATCCATTGATCTTCTCTCTATCCATTTATTCCTTTGGATTTTAAATTTCAGCTTTAGATTTGATGATCTATCTCTTTATCCTCAGTGAAGCCGATAGGGTCTTCTTCTAATCTATTTTTTCTTTAAATTTGAATGATATTATCTCATCTGATATACCCAGTCTTCAGATAAGACGACATTTAGAACCTCTGAATTTGATTTGATCCCCTTTCTTTTGAACTTTTGGATTTAATTGGATAAATCTGTCATCCCTCTTTTACTTCCTTAATTACCCTACACGTCATTAAACATGAAAATACATTAATAGCAGAGTTTTATTTAAATAAAAATGTAGAAATATGATACATATGATATGAAAACATGCAACATACGTGTTTGATCACTCTCGAAAATAGGCTCATAAGAAGGTTCATCAACAAGTAGGATAACATCAAGACTCTTATAATCCACTAAGTATTCATTATTGAAAAATAAAACCGATGCCAACATTTATAAAAAGATTTATAGTATAAATATTATCATTAAATTTCATCAAGATTTGAAAAGGATCAACACTACGAGCATGCAATTGTTTAACAACATCACCAATATTAATTTTTTTTAATCTATTCCTATTATCAGCTTGCATCTCATAATTGACATTGTTTTGCGCAATTTTATCATTGATTTTCTCATGTGATTCATGCACATGTGATGCAAATGATAATGAGACTCAATTGATGTAAAAGATGATGTAAATTCATTTGACCTATTATGATTAGCTATGAGAATAAGGCCTATGGAGAATTTGATTTAATATTTAACATATACCACAAGTGAAAAGGGGATAGTATCAGTAGTAGAGGAGGAATGGTTGGTGACCAAAACAAGTAATGATAATAGGGATCAATAGCAGAAGATGCAGAGAAGGTGGTGTTGACAGTAGAGTCAGGGAAGGAAAAGGGAGGGTGACAGTTGTGACAGCAAGGAGACAGTAGCCATGGCAACCGAGAAAAAAAATACTAAACTCTTTAATCACAAGAGTGACTCTAGGAGAAATAGTGTTATCGGAGGCTTAGATAGTTCGCAGTAACATGCTCATAACTTTGACACTTGTAGCACTTAATTGTGGGACTAATTTTCAAAAAGTCTCTTTCAGTACTCTTGTCTTTAGTGTCTGCCTTGTGTGTTGGTGTTTGAGAATTAACTCAGGGTGGGTACGTATGTAAAATGGACTTGAATCCTCGATGATCCTGACTTCTAAACATATAATCCAACTTGGGAGCATCAAAAGCTTGGACCACGACATAAGCCTTTTAAGATCAGTGATTTTACGATTTCACAACTCATTTTCTAGTTATACTCTAAGTTTTAAATTGGAAAAATATTTAGATATTACTCTGCATACCTCAGATGTTATAGCGAGTGAGAAGCTTATTTTATTCGGTAACATACTTCTTGGCAGATCTGTTGCCTTGGGTGATTCGATGCCATTTGTCAAGAAGATCACTGAAATAAAATGGTTACACGTATTTACCCATGAATTCGTCCTTTATATATTTTCAAGTCTAATTGGTGTTTGAAATTGGGGCTTCTTGTTTCTTTTCACATCTGCCCAGTTTTGCCTCGCTTGTCCAGTCAGTTTCATGATAGCGAACCTGATTTTCTCCATTTCAGAGAGCGAGTATGTGTAGCCAATCAAGAAAAACTTGGAGATCTCTTAAATAATCAGAATAATCTAGATAACCATCAAAAGTTGGTACATCCATAGTGCTGATGTGAGAATGCCTATATGCAATTTTTATTTTTATCTTTTATATTTTTTAAAATGCAAGAAAGTGGTAAAGTTTACTAACAAGTGCCTACGAGATGTGGAAGCAAAAAAAAAAATGGTTTTTTGAAATTTGAAAATTTTATTTTGTTTTTGAATAAAATCTAAACTAAATGTAAGCAAGTAAATAAACGTGAGTAATATGCAAATCCTGTCCTAACTATTCTCTGATACTAAATTGATATGAAACATTGACGTGTGTATAGAATCAGTAATAAAACACTCAATCAACGCTTTCCTAACATGAAATGATCATGGTAGGAAATGATTAAAACTAATAAAGCAGATGGATGTACAAAATAATACACGTAAATTAATCCAATTTCAATCAAAAATCAATTAAAAATAATAATTTATGTAGGCAAAAATTTTATAATCAATATCAAAAATATTGAATTACAGGTAAGTAGATACGCATAGTCTCACGTTTGTAGATAACAATTAAATCGATAAAATATTAGAGACTAAATATTAGGCTCAAAATAATCGATATGAATTAGAAATGCACCTACTGAGGATCATATAGTAGTGCAATGACATATAGTATATGTCGGTACGTAAACCTCGTGGTCATGAACGCAATGGCTTAAAAATCAGCTGAAATGGAGGCCGGATGTGGGTTACGGTCTGAAAACTAACTCGGTATGCAAACGGGTCTGATATGTTGCTATTGAATCCAGTACTGTAGCAGTCGGATTCAGATACTTTAGCAGGCTTGTTACTGTAGCAGGCTATTTGTAGAGGTACTAAAGCCGGGAAGAAAACAAGGAGGAGAGATGTAACACCCGCTCCCGGAATACGTACTTAGTTGCGTATTCAGATTTTTCGATCATATTTTTCGATTTACTTCCTGTATTTGTTTTGTATTATGAATTATTTATATGATCGTTTTGTCTTGGATTGGGATTCGTGGACTCGGAGTCAGCCCTAATCTGAACCGGGAACCCGATCCTAGTGAATTGCTTGATTTGGTCTTTTCGCTATTCCGATTTGATCGATTTCAGTTTTAAACATCATTTTCCAATATTTTAGATTTTTCATGATTTTCTGGAAATTTCCGGAATTAAGTTGTAAATCTTCAAAACCGGGGTCGACCAGTGCCACTGACCGATTCTCGGATTTTTAATTTACAAATGGAGTTGAATTTCAAGAAACGACTTTCCCATAACTTCTTAAAATTATATTTTCTATCTAAATACTTTTTCTGAAATTTTTCTAAATTTATCAAAATCCGGCCGACCCGGTGTAGACCGGTGTCAACGTTTGACTTCGGGATTTTATCTTGAAAATGAGATTGAATTTCTGAAAACCAATTCACCAAAAATCTTAATATAATATTTATTATTTTTGAGAATTTTTGGGAAGCTTTCCAAGCTACTTTATTTTTTGGACTTTTCCGGAGTTTTCAGTGTTTTCCCAGATACCGGAATAGTACCCAGATATTTTTTTACTTTTCTCTCTCCTCGCTAGACGCGAGTTTCACCAACCTAGGATTCAGCTTTTAATGCAGAGATCCTCTCCTTACTGCATTTAATGCATTTCAGATCAATTCCAATCAAGTCATTATGACTTTTGTCCTTTTGCTAAACGCGGCTTTTTGCATCTTCCCTGGGCGCTGAGATAATCCCCGCGTCTGGCTAAATTTTGCCCAGACGCGGATTCATTTAAATGAGGACGCAGGTTCTTTAAATGGACGCAAGTCCCATTTGTGTAGACTCCTTTGTTTTGATTGGATGGCCTTATTATAATATTAATTTCCCCATTATATAATCACCCCACTTCCTTCCTCTCTCTTAGGGATTTTTCCTTCATCTCCTTCCCTGCAAGCATCCAGAACCCATAAATGGCCATCTTTCTTTTCTTTTGACCAACCATTCTCTCTATCTCCTCCATTTTCTCTACCACAAATTCCTCCATCACCTCCATTTCCAACAACAACAACACCTCCATATCATCTTCTTCTTCCTCTTTTCCACCATAAAACACCAAGGAACCCACTTCACCACCTTTCCCAGCACCAACTCCTCCTTCATCTCCACCACAACAACCACCACCACAACTTCTCCAACTCTCTACCTTCATCTTCTTCCTTCTCCATCTCCATTTAGACCACCACAACTTCAACAACTCCACCAAAGCCTCCATCTTCTCCTTTACCATCTCCAAAAATACCACCACCATCAAAACCTCTCCACAAAACCACCACCCCATCACCTTCTCAAGGGTCAGCCACCTCCTTTGGATTGGGGCCGAGCTCTTCTTCGTCGGCAACGCCTCCGATGATTATTCCGGTAATCGTTTACGATTATTCCGGTAATCTTTCCGGTGACAATTGCAACGACAAACACTAAACACCACCACCCCGAAATCACCTTCCCTCCTCTGTTTTATTGCTGACGCGGATCTCACCCCCGCGTCTAGGCAATCCCTTAACGCGGCCTTCGCGTTCTTGTATCGACGCAACGCGGAGTCCAGGCCCGCGTCTGTGTCCTTCTCGTGTCAACGCAACGCGGATCCCATTCCCGCGTTTGTGTTCTTCTTGTGTTAACGCGACGCAGAACCCACGTCCGCGTCCGCGTTCTCCTCGTGCCCTGACTTGAACGCGGGTCTCGAACCCCGCGTTTGTGGCACCTTTGCGACGCGACTCCCGCGTCTGCAACTCCCGCGTCTCACTCTTAAACCCGCGTCTTCCTGTGCTCTCTCTCTCTATCACTTCTCTTTAACGCGTTGACGCGTTGATTTTCTGGATTCCAGAGATCGAGGATTTCACTATATTTTCTGAAGACTTAGGCGAGTGTCCTCGCTCTCGCCTCCATTTGGGTTTTCCCGCTTTGTCAGGTCGACATGTATTTTACTCTATGTTTTCATGTATTATGTATTGGGCTGAGTCCCTGTATCTGTGTATGGCCGAGTGCCAATGACTGGACATGTATTGTTCTGTGACGAATGCTTGTAATAGGATAGAACACCGCCTCCGGACCCTTCAGCCTTCGGTCTCTCACTATCTCGAAAGAGACGTGATTGGGACCGTCAGGTTTCTCTGGACCCTTCAGCCTTCGGTCTCTCACTATCTCGAAAGAGACGTGATTGGGACCGTCAGGTTTCTCAGCTCCGCCTGGTTATCATGATCAGCGTTCAGCGCTTTACCACTAGATTCGTCTAGGTGAGATGCTGCCGGATTTTCTACTCGCACCTTAAGCCGAGTTGTCCCGGTAACCTTGCCAGACGCTCCAGTGTTAAATACTGTTTGCGGTCTGTACACTCCAGCTTGCTCAGCTCCGCTTGATTGTGCTCAGCTACTATTCTATCACATGCCATGTATTTACCTGATATGTTAACACTTGACATGCCATGCCATTACTTCATACCTGTCTTTTACATGCTACTATTTAACACCTGTTTGCATTATCTGACACTTGATGTGTTATCACCTGACACCAGACATGCTACTACTTGGCAAGACCCCTTGTTATGACATGACTTGCCACCGGACTAATATTAATCTCTTGACATGACTGGTTACCTGTCTAATATCACCATCTTGTCATGCTATCCCTTGACACCCGGCATGATATACTTGACCTGTGATTATCTCATTTACGGGAATACTATACTTGTTATCCTGCATTACATGCAGTGACTTAAATCTTGTACTTGTTATCCTGTAGTACTCATGTACTCCTGAACTCCTGATCATGTCTTGTACCTGCTATTCCCGTAAATTGATAATCACATATTAAATTCTAATAAGACAACTTGCACCCGGTTTGGGGAAACTGATGGGCCCTGATTAATCATGTTTATGGTGGTCTTATCGAGCCGCGCGTGGCCACATTCTTGAGGGATCACCTGGCGGCCACCAGGGATTCCGTGGGGTGTGCTGGCACTCCTACTCCTGTCTATTCTTGCCGGGTATGCACACGCCCTAGGCCTATTTCTATGGGATCTGCAATACTCTATTCCTGTTCGGGCGTAAATAAGTCCCGGTACCTAGCGGTACGTTCCGGCTCAGCACCGGATACTTCTGGACCGTTGTCCCGGGCATGTACGGGACCCATCCGAAACATGATTCATCGAACTTTATCAGTTTCCAAATAACTTGCTATATAAGTTGTGAGTGGAAGTATGTGGAATGGGACACATACTGAAGCCTGAAACTTAGACGGTTACAATTATAATAAGATGCTAATATACAATTTGCTGTGCCGTTTTGTAACTCGGGTTGTATGTGCTTGGATTATGGTGACATGGGATAAAGGTATATAAATGAGGGTTTCCTTGTTTGGATTATTCCTTCGAGGTACTAATCTCATGGAGCCGTGACCTAAGCTTGTACAATCGGTTTTGCTTGTAATCGGTTTTATTTGGCTTTATCGGTTTTTATCTGTTTTATGTTAGTTTAGGAGATATCTGGTGTTGCCCTATCTACTTTACTTCTCATCTCTTATCTTATCATACCATGAGTACTTCCTGCTTGATATCACTTATCATGTCTACTTACTCTTGCATGCTTATGCTCACGACACGGTTTTTAATGCATGATTATGATTCGGTTTTATTGTTACACGTGTGCTTATCTTTGCTAGCCACTTGGCATTCGTATCACCACTCGCCTGGGTAGTTCTATCTGACTCCCCTGGATCCTCATGTCCAGGTCATAGAGCTTGGAGTGTGTGGATTCCCCCAGTTGCTGATCAGAGTGGCGCAGCTGTAGCATGGATCTCCAGCAGACCGTCCAGATCTCTATCCTTCCAGGCCCCTCCTGTGTGCCTCTCGAGTTTTCCTTTTGTAAACTCGTGAGTGCCTTTTATACTGTTCACTCTTGTACATCCCTTTGTAATCTCGCAATTGCGCATATCAGTGATGTAATATTCTTGTAATATTTATCACCTCTGGTGATAACTTTGTAATTGTACTCATATGTTGGAATGTATAATGCACCACTTGCTTCCGTACTCTGATTCTTGCCTGTACTGATGCTTAGCGTATATACGTGAGGGTATTTCTGACCTGCGTATATACGTCGCAGTAACGTCTCCGTACCCGCCGGATCGGGGCGTTATAGGGTGGTATCAGAGCCTAGGCTCTCACATCCTCAGTACGTCCAGACGGCAAATTAATGGTAAACAAATTTGCAACTGGAATTGCTTGAGTCCTGGTTATACACTCCAACTACAAGTGCAGAGTTATCTATTCATTCTTGATCATCTTTCCTTTGATTCCTAGTCCCTTCCATATATCCACTGTTTTGATTTTTCGTAGCCTTTATACCAGCTTAAGATATGAATAGACTAGAGAGGTAGCGGCTTGTTCTAAATGAAGCTATGACATGATCTCTTTGGCCAACTCTATGAAGCTCGGTATTCTCAGGATTGATCCACGATTGGGGTATCTTTCAGAAGTTGGTATCCGGATTTCTCTACGACTCTTATATATTCTTGGCTATATCTTTCAGAGTGATCGATGCCTGGTCTTCGGAATTCTTAAATATCGGTCTTCTTTATATATGGTCAGTATTATTTGGCATCGTTTAAAGACTTATGCGGCAGGAAGTGCAGAAGATGTCTATTTTCAGATTATTGTTCAGTCGACTTGGGAAGCCCTACCTGCAGTGATCCATATCTTGATTGGTATAATTCCTGTCCTAGTCCCTCTTGTGTTCATCTTCCCCTTATCGAAATTGCGAGGACGCAATTTTTTGTAAGGTGGATGGATTGTAACACCCCGCTCCCGGAATACGTACTTAGTTGCGTATTCAAATTTTTCGATCGTATTTTTCGATTTACTTCCTGTATTTGTTTTGTATTATGAATTATTTATATGATCGTTTTGTCTTTGATTGGGATTCGTGGACTCGGAGTCAGCCCTAATCTGAACCGGGAACCCGATCCTAGTGAATTGCTTGATTTGGTCTTTTCGCTATTCCGATTTGACTTATTTCAATTTTAAACATCATTTTCCAATATTTTAGATTTTTCATGATTTTCTGGAAATTTCCGGAATTAAGTTGTAAATCTTCAAAACCGGGGTCGACCAGTGCCACTGACCGATTCTCGGATTTTTAATTTACAAACGGAGTTGAATTTCAAGAAACGGCTTTCCCATAACTTCTTAAAATTATATTTTCTATCTAAATATTTTTTCTGAGATTTTTCTAAATTTATCAAAATCCGGCCGACCCGGTGTAGACCGGTGTCAACGTTTGACTTCGGGGTTTTTATCTTGAAAATGAGATTGAATTTCTGAAAATCGATTTCACCAAAATCTTAATATAATATTTATTATTTTTGAGATTTTTGGGAAGCTTTCCAAGCTACTTTATTTTTGGACTTTTTCGGAGTTTTCAGTGTTTTCCCAGATACCGGAATAGTACCCAGATATTTTTCCACTTTTCTCTCTCCTCGCTAGACGCGAGTTTCACCAACTTAGGATTCAGCTTTTAATGCAGAGATCCTCTCCTTACTGCATTTAATGCATTTCAGATCAATTCCAATCAAGTCATTATGACTTTTGTCTTTTTGCTAAACGCGGCTTTTTGCATCTTCCCTGGGCGCTGAGATAATCCCCGCGTCTGGCTAAATTTTTGCCCAGACGCGGATTCATTTAAATGAGGACGCGGGTTCTTTAAATGGACGCAAGTCCCATTTGTGTAGACTCCTTTGTTTTGATTGGTTGGCCTTATTATAATATTAATTTCCCCATTATATAATCACCCCACTTCCTTCCTCTCTCTTAGGGATTTTTCCTTCATCTCCTTCCCTGCAAGCATCCAGAACCCATAAATGGCCATCTTTCTTTTCTTTTGACCAACCATTCTCTCCATCTCTTCCATTTTCTCTACGACAAATTCCTCCACCTCCTTCTCCTCCATCTCCTCCTCCATTTCCAACAACAACAACACCTCCATATCATCTTCTTCTTCCTCTTTTCCACCATAAAACACCAAGGAACCCACTTCACCACCTTTACCAGCACCAACTCCTCCTTCATCTCCACCACAACAACCACCACCACAACATCTCCAACTCTCTACCTTCATCTTCTTCCTCCTCCATCTCCATTTAGACCACCACAACTTCAACAACTCCACCAAAGCCTCCACCTTCTCCTTTACCTTCTCCAAAAATACCACCACCATCAAAACCTCTCCACAAAACCACCACCCCATCACCTTCTCAAGGGCCGGCCACCTCCTTTGGATTGGGGCCGAGCTCTTCTTCGTCGGCAACGCCTCCGATGATTATTCCGGTAATCGTTTACGATTATTCCGGTAATCTTTTCGGTGACAATTGCAACGACAAACACTAAACACCACCACCCCGAAATCACCTTCCCTCCTCTGTTTTATTGCTGACGCGGATCTCACCCCCGCGTCTAGGCAATCCCTTAACGCGGCCTTCGCGTTCTTGTATCGACGCAACGCGGAGTCCAGGCCCGCGTCTATGTCCTTCTCGTGTCAACGCAACGCGGATCCCATTCCCGCGTTTGTGTTCTTCTTGTGTTAACGCGACGCAGAACCCACGTCCGCGTTCTCCTCGTGTCCTGACTTGAACGCGGGTCTCGAACCCCGCGTTTGTGGCACCTTTGCGACGCGACTCCCGCGTCTGCAACTCCCGCGTCTCACTCTCAAACCCGCGTCTTCCTGTGCTCTCTCTCTATCACTTCTCTTTAACGCGTTGACGCGTTGATTTTCTGGATTCCAGAGATCGGGGATTTCACTATATTTTCTGAAGACTTAGGCGAGTGTCCTCGTTCTCGCCTCCATTTGGGTTTCCCCGCTTTGTCGGGTCGACATGTATTTTACTCTATGTTTTCATGTATTATGTATTGGGCTGAGTCCCTGTATCTGTGTATGGCCGAGTGCCAATGACTGGACATGTATTGCTCTATGACGAATGCTTGTAATAGGATAGAACACCGCCTCCGGACCCTTCAGCCTTCGGTCTCTCACTATCTCGAAAGAGACGTGATTGGGACCGTCAGGTTTCTCTGGACCCTTCAGCCTTCGGTCTCTCACTATCTCGAAAGAGACGTGAAGCTCCGCCTGGTTATCATGATCAGCGTTCATCGCTTTACCACTAGATTCGTCTAGGCGAGATGCTGCCGGATTTTCTACTCGCACCTTAAGCCGAGTTGTCCCGGTAACCTTACCAGACGCTCCAGTGTTAAATACTTTTTGCGGTCTGTACACTCCAGCTTGCTCAGCTCCGCTTGATTGTGCTCAGCTACTATTCTATCACATGCCATGTATTTACCTGATATGTTAACACTTGACATGCCATGCCATTACTTCATACCTGTCTTTTACATGCTACTATTTAACACCTGTTTGCATTATCTGACACTTGATGTGTTATCACCTGACACCAGACATGCTACTACTTGGTAAGACCCCTTGTTATGACATGACTTGCCACCGGACTAATATTAATCTCTTGACATGACTGGTTACCTGTCTAATATCACCATCTTGTCATGCTATCCCTTGACACCCGGCATGATATACTTGACCTGTGATTATCTCATTTACGGGAATACTATACTTGTTATCCTGCATTACATACAGTGACTTGAATCTTGTACTTGTTATCCTGTAGTACTCATGTACTCCTGAACTCCTGATCATGTCTTGTACCTGCTATTCCCGTAAATTGATAATCACATATTAAATTCTAATAAGACAACTTGCACCCGGTTTGGGGGAAACTGATGGGCCCTGATTAATCATGTTTATGGTGGTCTTATTGAGCCGCGCGTGGCCACATTCTTGAGGGATCACCTGGCGGCCACCAGGGATTCCGTGGGGTGTGCTGGCACTCCTACTCCTGTCTATTCTTGCCGGGTATGCACACGCCCTAGGCCTATTTCTATGGGATCTGCGATACTCTATTCCTGTTCGGGCGTAAATAAGTCCCGGTACCTAGCGGTACGTTCCGGCTCAGCACCGGATACTCCTGGACCGTTGTCCCGGGCATGTACGGGACCCATCCGAAACATGATTCATCGAACTTTATCAGTTTCCAAATAACTTGCTATATAAGTTGTGAGTGGAAGTATGTGGAATGGGACACATACTGAAGCCTGGAACTTAGACGGCTACAATTATAATAAGATGCTAATATACAATTTGCTGTGCCGTTTTGTAACTCAGGTTGTATGTGCTTGGATTATGGTGACATGGGATAAAGGTATATAGATGAGGGTTTCCTTGTTTGGATTATTCCTTCGAGGTACTAATCTCATGGAGCCGTGACCTAAGCTTGTACAATCGGTTTTGCTTGTAATCGGTTTTATTCGGTTTTATCGGTTTTTATCTGTTTTATGTTAGTTTAGGAGATATCTGGTGTTGCCCTATCTACTTTACTTCTCATCTCTTATCTTATCATACCATGAGTACTTCCTGCTTGATATCACTTATCATGTCTACTTACTCTTGCATGCTTATGCTCACGACACGATTTTTAACGCATGATTATGATTCGGTTTTATCGTTACACGTGTGCTTATCTTTGCTCGCCACTTGGCATTCGTATCACCACTCACCTGGGGAGTTCTATCTGACTCCCCTGGATCCTCATGTTCAGGTCATGGAGCTTGGAGTGTGTGGATTCCCCCAGTTGCTGATCAGAGTGGCGCAGCTGTAGCATGGATCTCCAGCAGACCGTCCAGAGCTCTATCCTTCCAGGCCCCCCCTGTGTGCCTATCGAGTTTTCCTTTTGTAAACTCGTGAGTGCCTTTTATACTGTTCACTCTTGTACATCCCTTTGTAATCTCACAATTGCACATATCAGTGATGTAATATTCTTGTAATATTTATCACCTCTGGTGTAACTTTGTAATTGTACTCATATGTTGGAATGTATAATGCACCACTTGCTTCCGTACTCTGATTCTTGCCTGTACTGATGCTTAGCGTATATACGTGAGGGTATTTCTGACCTGCGTATATACGTCACAGTAACGTCTCCGTACCCGCCGGATCGGGGCGTTACAAGAGAGAAAAGAATAAATTTTCTAGGCTTTTCAATTTTCTTTGAGGAGAACGATAAGAAATTTTTGTGTGTGTAAGAGAGAACTTTAGAACTAGAGTTTGAGGTTAGAAAAAGGAGAGAGGTTAGAATTTTAAGAAGAGGACTAGAATGGGATTAGGGTTTTGAGGAAGAGAGAAAGGTAGGGCAAGGGAAAGGCTAAGTAGGGTTTCACACGATTAATCTAGAGTTTCCCTAAGGGTTTCACATACAAAGAGAGAAATTGTAGAGAGATCACAGACTCACACAATTTTGAGGAAAATTTCATCATCATATTGCATATTAAAAAAGTGAATACATGAGGATTTATATAGGCTACAAAATTACACTCTCATGCTTTTATTTGAATTACATAATCAAACTATTAAAAAAATCAAAAGTTTAAAAGAAAGAGAAAAATACAAGAAAAAGAAACCTACATGAAAAGAAAATCAGAAATCCTTGTACAATTCTGATTGCTAAAACTCAAAATAATACAGAGAATTCTACTACTGGGACACATGAACGAGGCATCTTCTCCACCGATGATACACATGCCATACACATGACTTGTCATTAACTTCTACAAATAGCGTCACCAATAAAAACTGGGAAATGAGACTTGAGGAACCATGGAACATTCCTTAAAACCAATTCAAGAAATTAGATAAAGAAACATCTTCGATAGCCCATTTGAAACTTCAGATTTTCCGCATTTAAGTCCAGCAGATTTTTGATCAACTGCGAAGGAAATGTAGAACAAGAAACCACAAGGGCAACACTAGAGATAGAGCAATCGCAAAATGTGCAAACGTGAGAGAGAGAGAGAGAGAGAGAGAGAGAGAGAGAGAGCAATCGCAAAATGTACAAATGTAACCAAGAAATTAATATTGTTATATTGATTACTCAGATGTTCACTCAAGAAGAAAATACAGTACATAACATAGAGAACACTCATTAGTATAGCTTCGCTTGTTATCTTCAAACAAAACTTTGTCACTGGTGACACACATTGCAGTTGGAAGTCAGAACTCAAAAGTCACTAGAAGCTACAAAGATTCCCACTGAATTTGCCTGATATGTGGGGGGTTTGAGTGTTCATGTTGGCTAGATATACATATACAAGGGTTGACTAATGTTAATGGTGGGCAACAAGAATGCTGATTCCACAATTTATTGAAATTGGAAGGGTCAATAGCATTTTACATGGTGGCTATTTGATCAAACTTTATGATAATATAATTAGATTTCGTGTGTAGAATGCTTAATTAGTTTGTCAGGGTTTTAAGTTCCCATTTGGCTCCCATGAGGCCATGAGTTGGTGGTTGGTGGTGCTTGACCACTTCTCTATGTGAAATATTGTGACCAACTAAACTGAGTTACAAGGCATGTGTTATTTGGTAGGGTTATTTAGGACTTAGCGACGGGTAACTGTTTTCAATCGGTTTTTAATGTCAACTTGTATTTTGTCTCAGAGTGTCTCCTTTTTTCTCCGAATTTGCTCGGAGCTTTTGTGTTTTTTCTCCTCCTGCACTTGCGTGTGCTTTGAAACTGTTTAGTTCAGGAGATTTACGTCGAGGTTATATACTTTGTACTCACAAGAATGTTTTCATTAAAATCTTATTAATGCAACACGGGGGATTTATGTTAGGCCCATCATTTACTCCCCCCCAAAAAAAATTATAAAGGCATGTGCTTTTGGACCTCAGGCTCGTTTGCTTAAGTGGTGCCATCAACATTGGCTTTGTTGTTGCTTGGACTGGTGAACCTGAAAAACTCAAGTCTTCTCTTGCTCTCAGGTTCTCAGCATTTGAATTTGGGAAGTGGTAGGTGTTGGATTGCAACTTCCTCTGAAAGTGGCAGGAAGTGACAACCATCCAATAGTCCAATTACACAATGAAATACATGCATAGTTGGCACCATAAACCTCTTTAAATCTCCAATAAAGATAGTTTTTTTTCCCCCTTTGTTGTGAAATGTGCCATGAATTGCCTCTGAGATTGTAGTCACATTAATTTTTAGGTTTGAGAGAACAAGCAGGGCCAGAATAATCTCTGCCTCTCTGGGAGCAATAGTTTCTAATTAAAATAATTCAAAACTTATTATTTTGACCTATTTTTGAAAAATAGCAAGAAGAGTGCTATGAGAGTTCTAACTAATTTTTCGCCATTCAAGTTCGTTTTGAAGGTATTTTGGTGGCCCAGGAGATTTTACTCCATATATTTGGTAACTTTTCATGTGGTTTATTTTATTTTGTTTTAGTTTATTAAAGTTTGAATTGTTTCTCTATATATTTTGGTAATTTTCTCTATATATAAAAGTTTATTTTATTTTGTTTATTAAAGTTCCTTTTAGATTTAGTTATTGTAGCAATTCTAACAAACACTCAATATGCTTTATGGTTTCAGATTATTTCTCAATAAATCCAACTCCTTCTATTTCTTCTCCTTTAAATTGCCATTCGTGTCTTGGGTTACAATGTGCTGCCTTTGTGACTCAATGCTGAATTATGGCTTTTTCTTTCTTTCTTTCGTTCTTTTTTTTTTTCTGAGGAATGACATTGGAATTCTTTTCCAGCTAAATGATCCAAAGAAAAAGCTCTTATACAGTCAACAATTACGTGCTCGGAGACCAGAACATACCGTCTCACACATCATTTCTGACATTCTGTTCTCAATAGCTCTAGCTTCGCAGGATGCTTCGGATGAGCCAACCATCCTTCTGGGTGATGATGGTGTTGAGTTGGGTTCGAACGGTTAGGATTGTGACTGTAATACGTCGTGAAGGTAGACGAAGTTTTAGAGATCAAGAACGGATAAATTTGCACAGCTGGTGCACATGCTAGTCGACTAATGGCCAAGGGTAGTCGACTAATGAAGAGTTAGTCGACTAATGATATCTCAGTAGTCCACTAATATTGCAGCATAGAGTGAAGATCTCAGATTAGTCGACTAATACATCAATATAGTCAAATAATGTGCAAATTAGTCTACTAATACATCAGTATAGTTGACTAATGCGGTCTGTCAGTTTTCTTTTCAGGTTTTGTTTTCAATTCGAGCTAGGTTTAAGTTTTCTTTTCCTCTGAGACAGTGTTGTTTTTATTGATGGAGTTTGTGTAGTACTAAGATGGTCCTATAATTTATAAATAATCCCTTCAGGGTGGCCTTAAAAGTACAAAAAAGAATTAAGAATTTATAAAAAGTTTAATTCAAAAAAATTGAGAGATTCGTGAGAGAAATTTTAACTATGAGGGTTCACTGTTCTAGGAGGCCATCAAAGAGATTGTAATCTTCTTAGTGAGAGGTGCAAGTGTTTCTTATTGTACTCCTCCAAAGTTTAATAAAGTTTCTCCTCTTCTCCCTTAGATGTATACACGATCTGTTTGCTTGGTAGAACCATGTTAAATTGTGTGTTGGCTTTCTCTACTTCGAAATATCTTATCTTTTCTCTTCTTTTCGTTGCTTGACGTTCCTGTCTTTTCATTGCATCAATCCGTAACAACTGATATCAAAGCATATAGTCCGTTGCGCGCAATAATTGGTATCAGAGTAAGGTTAACATGAAGATGTTTGCAATCAAGTTCGATGGTGTCATTAATTTCAGCAGGTGGCAGATTAGGATGAACGTCATCCTGACCTAGAGCGTATTGAAGAAAGTGCTACTTAGGAAGGAGAAAAAGCCTGAAAACATGAGGAAGAATTTGCTAGAGTTGGCTGAGAAAGCCTTGACGGCTATTCAGCTTCACTTGGCGGACGAAGTATTAGATGAGTTTTCTTCAGAGAAAACATCATTCTTGCTGTGGGAGCGACTTCAGGATCATTATCTGAAGAAGTCGTTAGTGAATTGGTTGATTCTGAAGTAGCGCCTCTTTCTTCTCTGCATGCATGAAGGTACATCTATCAAGTCTCACATTGCAGAATTTTTTCTTATTATCAATGATTTAGATAAATAGAGCTCAAGATAGAAGATCAGGATCAATCACTTCTATTACTGTGTTTTTTTTACCTTCTTCATACAAGAGCTTTAGGAAAGCTATCATCTATGGAGACAAGTCAACTATCAAGGTCAATGAGTTTAAGGAGCATCTGCTCAATAAGGACAAAATTGATAGCCAGTTAATGGGTGAGTCTCATCGTGATGATTCCGGACAAGCTCACTTTACAAAGGAGAAGAGTAATAATGAAAGTTTCACGGGTAACCCAAAACACAAGAATTTAGTGTGCAATTAGTGTCACAAGAAGGGACACATTAGAGCTGATTGTTGGACTTGAAAGAAGAAACAATAAGATGCTAATGTCATTGAACTGGCTGAAGAGGAGAAAGATAAGTGTGATGCTCTATCTGTTACAGAAAAATCGGACGGTAACAAAGATAGATGGATTATTGATTCTGAATGCTCACAATATATGAGTTCAAATAGGAAGATGTTCTCCTCATACACTTCGGTTTAAAGGGGAGAGATCTTCATGGGAAATTCTACTGCGAGCAAAGTTTGGCGAAGGAACAATTTAGTTTCGTTTTCATGATGGATACATCACTACTCTTCCAAGCATTCATCATGTTCCTGAATCAAGGTACATCTCTGAAAATCACCTAGAGGGGGTGAATAGGTGATGGCTATACTTAATGGCAAATAATGCGAAATTAAAATTAATTTGCTAGCAACCTAGCAATTAACAAATACAATTAAATAAAACTTGCAAAAAGAGTAAGCAATATAGAGTGCAAATAAAGAGAGAGTAGAGTTAAGAGAGAGAGAGAGAGAGTAAGCAATCACAAACATAAGAATATGTTTCGAGGTTCGAGCTACTGCTCTACGTCCCCGCCTTCAACACTATGAAGGATTTCCACTATGACCGATCCCACTGGATCGTCAACTGGCTACAAGTTCTTACTAAAACTCTTCGGACACACTTGTCCTCTCTCACGGTGTCGCAACACTAACTTGGAGCTCACTAGCTCGCTCGAAGCCGCAACCTTTACAACTTCTCAATCGAAGAAAATCAGTGATCAACTCTTGACCATAGAATAGCTCACAAGTACAACCTTATAATCAAGATGAGGAAGTGACACTCTTTGGGATTGTGTAGTGAAAATAGCTAGTAGAGAAGTAGAGGAAAGGCTCAAGCTAAAACACAAATACTTTGAAAATGTTTGGCTCAAAAGAAAATCTTTTGCAAAGAGGCTAAAACTTGGAAAACTTTGATCTAAGGCTTAGAAATCTTATTATTGAGTTGTTTCATAGTCCCACTATTTATAGGGATGAAAACAAGGGTAGAAAACACAATAGAACCGTTGGGACAAGACCCAGAAAAAGACAAATTTGAAACTAGCCGTTGGGAGCCAATACAGCAGAAAATTCTGCTGCCGGTCGACTGGGCGATCGACCGCCAATGGTCAGATTTCCGATCGTTAGGAAAGCGGTCGACTGGACGGTCGACCGAGGTTCCTAACCAGAGAGTGAAAACTCTCTGTCGGTTGACCGGGCGATCGACTGGACCTAACAGAGAGCAATGCTCTTGCAGATGGTCGACCGCCCGGTCGACCGAAGTGCACGGTTGCACTTTGGTGCATGTCGGTCGACCGCCCGGTCGACCGATAGAGAAATTTTGCTCTGTCAACGGTCGACTGCCCAATCGATCGGTACCGGGCCAAAAGCACAATCTGGATAACTTTTCAAAACCAATCTTTTTCAATGAAAATTCTTTTGATATATAAATACAAAATAGAGTTCTACAATCTTGAAGAACTAGGGTGTGATTATGGATCAACTCCAAATAAATTAGAACCATATTTTGACAAAATTCTTTTCTAAAAAAGAACCAGTTTTTCCAAAACTTGTTTTTCCGAAACTTGATTTTCTGAAACTTTGTTTTTCTGAAACTCGATAAGGAAAATGGTAAGAAGTCTAGTTGTAAACTTTTGTTTGAAAAACATAAAGGAATACAAAATGTGTGTATGTGTGTCAATCCCAAAAGCTATCAACCTCTATCATCTTGGTTTTAACAAACGACTATAAATCCTATCTAAAATAGAAAAATAAAAATACAAATCTTGAAATAGTCTTCTAAATATCAATTGATCCTTGAGCTCTTCTAGAGTGCTAGACTCTGGGATCTAAATCTTCTTGGCTTCCAAATGTGTGAGTCTTGTGATGGAGTCGAAATGCAACATATAATTCTACCTGAAACTTAATTAAACAAACTTGTTAATACATAACTACATATGATTTGTTATCATCAAAATTAGAGCTAATGGCCTTTGGGCCAACAATCTCATCTCTCTTGGAGCCCTACAAGGAGAAGGGTTCAATTTCATTTCTGAAGGTGATCTTATAGAAGTTTTTAAAGATGCTCATATGAAATTTCAGGTCGAACGTGTTGGCAATGTTTACATGTTGTGAAATTCAGAAGTTACAGTTGGTAGGTTATGGAACAATCAGAGACTACGATGATTTTGAGCTCAGATGTTTAATTTTACCTCGAAGGCATATTGGGACTAGGCGGCGCCAATATACAAAAAGAAAGTCCAAATCGTCACTCCTGTGTTGGAGCAAATTCTTATTAATCCTGCATGGATCAAGGACATTATTGGGTGATCAAGTTCAGGTTGGGCTTGAACCTGTTCGATCCAATCAAATTGTGAACCTTATGAGGGGTTTATGAAGAAAAGTGAGTGAGATGGAGATGAAGTCAAGAGTTGTTCACTTGTGCATTAATGTGAGCACATGGAGCATGGTGGCTATTCTCAAACTTGAACATGTTCAAGTTAAGGGGAGATTGTTAGGATTGTGACTGGAATACATCGTGAATGTAGACGAAACTTCAGAGATTAAGAACAGATAGGTTTGCACAGTTGGTGCACATGCTAGTCGACTAATGGCTAAAGATAGTCGACTAATGAAGAGTTAGTCGACTAATGACATCTCAAGAATCGGCTGGTATTGCAACAGAGAGTGAGGATCTTAGGTTAGTCGACTAATACATCAGTAGAGTCGACTAACGTGCAGATTAGTCGACTAATACATCAGTATAATCGACTAATGGCGATTTTGACAGTTTTCTTTTCGTGTTCTGTTTCCAGTTTGAGTTAGATTCGAGTTATTTTTCCTCTGAGACGGTGCTGTTTGTATTTATGGAGTTTATGTAGCACTAGGATGGTTTATGGTCTCTAAATAATCCCTTCAGGGTGGCTTTCAAAGTATAACAATGAATTAAGATTTGCTAAAAGATGTAATTCAAGAAAAAATGAGAGATTCGTGACAGAAGCTTTAGCCACAAGGTTCGTTGTTCTAAAAGGCCATCAAAGTCTTGTAATCTTCTTAGCTAGAGGTGTAAGTGTTTTTTTATTGTACTCCCCAATGTTTAATAAAGCTTCTTTCCTACTCTCGGAGACGTACACACGATCTGTTTGCTCGGTGAAACCATAATAAATTGTATGTTGGATTTCTCTATTTCAGAATATCTTATCTCTTCTCTTCTTCTCGTTGCTCGATGATCTGTCTTTCCGCTGTACTGATCCGCAACAACTGGTACAAAGCATGTCAGTCTGTTGCACAACACGAACAAATAGTCCCACATCTGCTAGACATGGGGATAGTCTTGGTATATAAGGATTTAGGTAACTCCACCTAGAAGGCTAGGTTTTTGTGATGATGCCCCAAGTCCTTACAATTGGTATCAGAGTCATGCCCCGAACTTAGTTGTGTGGGTGGTGTTCGATCCCCCCAGGACTCGAATGGTGCAGTAAGCCCCTTTGAATCTATTTAGGTTCTCGAAGATTTGGCAGCGGTGCTCTTATTTCACGTAAGGCGTGTTCTGCCTTCGCGCGGTGAAAAGGAGTAATACCTTGATGGAGCATATGATCTTCCAGGTGTGAAGATGGTCTTCCAGGTGTGAAGATGAGCTTTCAGGGAGACTGTTTATTCGAGAGGGGGATTGTTGAGTTGGGTTCGAACAAATAGTCCCACATCGCTAGACATGTAAATGATTTTGGATATATAAAGATTTGGGTTACTCCACCTAAAGGGCTAATCTTTTGGGATGACGCCCTAAGTCCTTACAGATGGAAGGGTCGAGGGCAATGACATTCACCATATGCACCCTATGTATTTTTCTCCAGTGAGGATGCCTTGTTTGCACCTTTCGCTTTTATATATATATATTTTTCTCTATTTTTACGATGTGTTCCGTTAAGCACTCTTTAATGAAATTCTCTCCACCATCTGTCTTAAACATTCCAATTACAAGTCCCCCTTCAATTGTGAAAGATTTCATTTGAGTGTCCCCGTGGGTCTGTGAGTTTGAAGGCTTGGAGAAACACATGGAATAATTCGTAGGGCAGAATATTTCTGCAGGGCTTGATTTCAACGTCGGCCCTAATTTGCAAGAAAAATGAAAAAGAAAAAGAAAAATCGAAATACATGAAATATAAGTATCATTATTTTTCTATCAGCTTGTATTTGTTCCCCCCAGTATCGTCTTCACTTTCAGGGTCCAGAGGGACTCTATATTGGTCAAATAGTTTCGTAGAGACACTGTAAATTTGCTTGAATACCTAAAGACGCACACAAGAAAGGCATTTGTTGACCACCTATGCATCTCAATCTCTACCAAAATCAAAGGTTTTATGATGACCTCAGAGCTTAGCTTAATTAGAGTACGTACTAGCTCTCATAATCTCATTAGATCAAATCCTTGATTTTTAGGGTACCCAGCTGGCTGAGTATTTAACTTGCGTTGGCATGATCCATTGACTTCAGAAGAAGCCTAAAAATCCAAGTCATTTTTGCAACTACTTGTATCTTTTTACCTTAGAAAAAAAATATTATATATCTATGAATGCATCTAGCTTTGCTAACGCCATTCCACGCGCTTGGCTCCTTTGACTTGATTTCATGTGACCTCTCAAAAGCTCTGGTGTTTACTTGTCAATGGCAAATTCAACTTGGTGACCTTTTCTTGTTTTAAACTTGTGATAGAGGAATGAGGGGAAAAAAGTATTGTTTTGCTCTCTTTCTCTCTCTCTCTCTTTCCCCGGTGATATCTGCGTAAATTTTAAAAGTTGTAACTACTGGCCATTATGGTTTGGTTCGGTGCTAAAATAAGAAATTGGATTATAATAAGTTCGAGACTAGGCAATATTTAAACATGACCTAGCTCGTGAATTTTGTTGTGCCCTATGGAGGAGTTACAAATGAAGGAGTTTCAAATGACACACCATTCACGGGAGATCAGCATTCTAACACCGAGTCAATCAGGAACCAATATGACACGAACCAAACACAAAAGAAGAAAGCGAGAAATAAACGATTTAACGAGGTTCGACAACTTACTTATGTCCTCAGGTTAGAAGAAGGGAGAAGATATTATTCAAACAACATAGTTAGAAGGGTGATCCGAAGATCCAACTAGAAAAATTACGCACTCGGCCATAAAAATATCAAAAACAAACTAAACCTAGAACTCCAGATATAATTCATCTTTCTCAAAAGGTTACAAATAAGGATATAACACTCTCCAATATATAGGCATAGATCCCATGAAGAAAAAAAAATCAAAAACTTCAAATTCAGATCAGAAAAGAACTCAGAATCCAACTTGAAAATCGCCCAGAATACGCGCTTGTCGACAGCCATAAGAGACCTATCGAAAGACTGAACCAAGCCAACTCTCTATTGGCACGCCTCTAGACGAGTACGAGTATCGATGGCTCCAAAGGCCTTTCGATAGCTCAATGTTTGTTGTCGACAGAGTAACAAAGCTTTACTTTTCATCTTCTCCCCATAATTTTTCATCTCGGTGAAGATTTCCCAGATCTGAGCCGAATACCACAAATTGTCAACTTCAGCTCAACAACTGACTACCCTATTATGGTTGCCTATGTAACCCTGTCCAAGAAATCAAGTCACACGTAGTTCATCCAAACTAGTTCCACCGATCTTAACCAACTTAAATCGATTCTGCAGCAACGAACCCAACTGGCTGTCATATAAACCTCTCCATCTCGATCGCCATGGAGAAGAACGATTTTCGATTTGAGCTGATTTAGCTCACCAACTTGAGGTTCACGCTTTTTCACCCATTTTCTTGAACTCAACTTGGTTTCTTTCACTGCAAATAATTCAACATGCTCAGCATCCAATGTGGCTACACGACCACAACATAGTGTCAAATCCTGTGAGATCCCAACTGACACTAAACTAACTGGAGATAGTGGAGTAGCATCAACCTCCACCAACTGAGATACACCTTTGGTTTTCATCCTCTCCACTTGTTGAGAGACAGTAGAATTCAATAATGAAGCCTCATTAAATGTGACATACCTGCTTAACATGATCTTCTTATTTTTAGAGTCCGATAACTTATAGCCTTTCAAGTTTCTTTTGACTTTCAAAAACACAAACTTGTTTTCTCGTGGATTGAATTTGTTATCGTTTACACTGAAGTAGGTTAGATATCCAAATACTCTTAAATCATAGTCTTGAGCAGCTCCACCCGATCAAATATCCAACATAGTTTTACCTTCTATCACAGTCGACGATAAATAATTCATGAGATGACTAGCATACACTAATGCCTCAACCCAAGACATCTTGCTTAATGAAGCATTAGAAGACAAATACCGAATCTTCTCTAGCAAGGTACAATTCATCTCATTAGACATTCCATGTTTTTCAATTGTGAAATGAATATCAATACTATTGTTTTGGCCAAAATGTAGGAGTCAATTCTTGTACTCCCTAACATGATTAAATTGGAGCATCTTGATCTTCCTACCAGTTTGTTTCTTTATCAACTTTTTTCACTTCACTAACATATTTAGAACTTCAACTTTTATCTTATAGGGTATCCAACAACATCAAGATGAACTATCAACAAAAGAGATACAATACCGATGGCTATGCAGTCTTGGTAGGATTCCAAACATCAATGTGAACTTTATCAAGAAAACCTTTCAAGTGGTGAGTTTTGGTGCTAAATCTCACCTTCGTCTTCTTTTTTAGAACACAACGTTCACCAAATTCCAAGTTATAGGTCAACACACTTTCGAATACTTCTTACTTCGCCAATACTTGCAAAGAATACAATGCAACACGTCCAAGCCTCATCAGCCATAACCTGGTAGAATTATTTTTCAAATATTTTGAAGCTAACAATTTTTCACTAACTGCATAGCCTTTCAAGTAGTACAAATTATTGCGTTGAATATCCTTTAGAAGTACCAATGAGCCACTGGACATCTTAAGAATGCCTTCTTGAAGGGTCCCTCTTAGGCCCTGTGCCTCCGATCGTCCAACTGAGATAAAGTTCTTCATCAATTGAGGAATGTATCTTACCTCCTTCAAATCTCTTACCATTCCATCAAACAACATGATGCGAATTGTGCCTATCCCTTCAATCTGGCATGTGGTCCATCTCAAGGTACACCAAATCTCCATCTAGTTTTTCAAAACTAGCAAACAACTTTCGCTTGAGACAAACGTGTTAGGTAGCACCCGTATCCAAAATTCACTCAGATTCCTCTGAATAGTAAATAATAGTGGTGATAAAAAGTAAAAATCCAGATGATTCAAAATCAGTATGAACATCCGCCTTAGCAAAATTTACCTTTGATTTCTATCCCTTCTCCTTTTTGAGTCTTGGATAATCAACCTTCCAATGTTCTTCTTTCTTGCAGAAAGAACACTGATTCTTTCCTAATTTGTGATTATTTTGTGAACTCACCAACATCTCTCTTTCCCTTCTGATGATTGAAACTAATCCCTCTTACAGTCAACGTCTCTGCTACTGTGCTACTGGAGGAAGACTCATTATATTTCCTCCTTACCTCGTGATCCACAAGAGCAGCTGACACATCATTGTAGCTAAGTGAAGCTTTCCTATTGATTAAGATTAGGATGAAGGTCTCATACTCTTCATTCGAAAGAGAACTCAAAAGAATTAATGCCTTGTCATCATCCTTAATCACTTCATTCACGTTAGATAGGTCTACAAGAAGCTTCATGTAGTTATTTATGTGATCAGGAATGAAGATTCCTTTCTTCAACTAAAAGTGGTAAAGCTTTTTTTTTTCCAGATGCAACCAATTCTCGATGCTCTTTGTCAGATACTTACTTTTAAGGATCTCCCATATCTTTCTTGTAGAAGTCTCATTCATCATATGATAATAGATGTCTTGTGTCAAATAAGGCCTAATGATGCCACACACCTTCCGATTCAACTTGCTCCAATTCTTCTCTGAACTTTCCTCCAGGTTTCTCTCCAAAAGTGGAGTATTTTCAAGGTTTGATATCGTAAGTGCATCCAACATGTCTCATCTCCACATGCCAAAGTATTTGTGCCATCAAATTTATCCATATTGATTTTTGATTGGTGGATGTTCACATTCTTCATCGTGGACTGAATAACCTCGGCAATATCTCCTCTAGAAAGCTCCAACATATAATGCAAAAACCAACAAAAATAGATCCAAAGTAGATAAAATAGAAATTTTATGTTAAGTAAAATCTTAGAAGAGTTTCCAAGCGTCTACTCCACCAAATCCGATCCTGCCAAACAATCCAATGCAATTTTGAGATCATCACATGAACTCACAAACAGACCAATGCCGCTCTGAGATTGATACACGATCTTCGCCGAACAGACTATGATGCTCTTGGAATCGACACAAGATCCCTAGCTGAACTTGAGATGTTCTGATACCACTTGTTGGGCCCTTTGGAAGAGTTCCAAATGACACGCCAATCACCTAAGATCAGCGTTCCAACATCGAGTCAATTAGGAACCAATATGGAATGAACCAAACATAAAAGAAGAAAGCAAGAAACAAACAATTTAACAAGGTTTGGCAAATTACCTACGTCCTCAGTGCAGAAGGGGGAATATCTTATTCAAACAACAAAGTTACAAGGATTACAAGGTTGATCTGAAGATCCAACTAGAGAAACTATACACTAGGCCATAAAAATCTCACAAATAAACTAACCTTAGAGCTCCCGATATTATTCACCTCTCTCAAAAGGTTGCAAATAAGGGTACAACACCCTTCAATATATAGGCTGAGATCCCACATAGAAAAGAAAATCAAAAACTCTGAATTCGAATAAAAAACAAACTCAGAATCGAACTTGAAACTCGCCCAGAACACGCGCTTGTCGACAACAATAAGAGGCCTGTCGATAGACTAAGCCAAACCAACTCTCTGCTGGCGAGCCTGTCAATAGCCAGAGCATGACTGTCATTCACTCCTAGGGCTTGTCAATAGCTGAATGTCTCCTGTCGACAGACTGACCGACTTCTACTTTTCATCTTCTCCCCAAAAATTTGATATTCTAAGACAAGATATAAACAAGTTTGTCAAACATGTGTTGGGTTCGATTTGTTATATAGACAAGCACACTTTTCTTTGAAGAACCCTAAATAATTGAAACGTAATAAAATATTTTAGTGTTGCTTGTTGAATTTGAGCTCTTTATTAGGATTTAAAACCATTAGCCATTATGGATTTTGCGAAATTATTGATTCTCAGATTGAGTTAGCAACTTGTTATAGATGAATGAGAAAAAAGAAGTATTGTCAGCATGTTTCTCCGCTGGAACAGACTCAATCTCACTGTAACAACAGTGTATCGATTCTCCTCCAAGAAGATCAAATGCCCAAACTCGATCCTTCATGGGTTCTTAAACCCCCTCGCTTTTGTTGCCAACTTGAAGAAGAAAACTCAAGCAATTTTCTTTCTATTTTCTTCTCCCTTTTTCTCTGAACTTTTTTTTCTCCAGATTTCACTTATTTTCTCTCCTTTTCTCTGGCCTTGAATCAGTTATTTTATAGCCATCAATGTCACTTTAATTAACCAAATCCTTTTCACGTTCTCAGACTCAGAAATTTCCCAAGCTCGACTCGCGTAAGAATCCCCACATTGCAAGGTAGTGGGTGGGCCTCATAGGTGGTTGTCCCACATGGGCTGGACCAATCCCAACAATGTAGAATCTGGGACGTGGCCAACTAAAAATAAAAGAGGGAGATGCCATGATATTGATCAGTTGATTAGGTTTTGGCTATCACTACTCATGTTTAAAAACAAACAATATTAGTGTGGTGGAGATTTTTCGCTGCGGATGATCAGACGGTCGATCCACACCACAAGTGAGAGAATGAATTTAGTGTAAGTGTAAAATAATAATCACAACACAAAAAAGCAGACGGAGACACATGAGTTTTATGTGAAAACTCAAATCGGAAAAAACCACATGGAGGAGGAAAATTCACTATGATTATCGAGTTTACAATACCTGGTGGAATTGAATGGTGTATCTGGGGTTTGGATAGAGTGGAAAAGGAAAGGATCCCCATTCTTATTGAAGGAGAGGGTGTATTTGTACTAAACTATTGATGGTGAAGGATAACTGACAGGGTTTCACCACAATCTCCACGTGCGGGTTTGTTCTAACGATAGTGGTTACAGGCACTGGACTGTTGAGATTACATGTAGAAAATATCTTCACTGTCCATAAGTGTCCACCTTGAATGTAGGGCGTTGCACGTCTTCAACAAGGAGAGGGAGACTGGCGTGATTGCAAGTGAAGATCTCGGTGGATGTTACTAAAAACTTCTGATTTGTGGTGAAGTCGAGAATCTTGGACTGCAGATGACTCCGAAGGATGATGTCTTCTGAACATGAGAAATCTTCGGGGTGGCTCTGGGTGGCAGAGCTTGAAGGAAAGGACTGGAAACGGTGGACATCTCGGTGGGAGGATATCAGTTGCATGAGCACGTGTCAGCATCTTGATAATGGTCAATTTTTAACCACTACGGATGCCCTCTGCTCTTTCGCTTGTCGAAGGCTTTGGGAAGTCATAAAAGTGGAGTTGGCAGAGATCTTTGAATACCTTAAATTCTACTTGATGTTGGTGAGGGGGAGAATTTGATCTATTAATGCGAATCTTCTGGATTTCACTTGGAGTTTGTGTGGGTGGATGGCAGTTGGCATGTCAATCGATTAGACTGGCTTGAAATTTTCTACTGGTGTCTTTTCGAATCCTGGCACCATAACGACTGAGATCATATGGCACAGGCAGTTGATATCCTATCGATTTGGTTGACCGAGGATCTTGGGATGTAGACTGACTTTTTCGGGGATTAGATATTTGAATTGGAGGTATCTTGACTCCTCCATCTATAAATAGGGTGGATCCCTAGGGTAGAAATTGATTATCTTCTTCTCTGAAAAATCCTTCCTTCCAAATTTTTTACTCTGGTGGGTTGCCATGTCGTTCTTCTTCTTCATCCGATGGAGGAAAGAGATGGAGAGAATGGAGATGGCGGAAATAGTTGTTGGGCACTTGCAGTTTGGGAGTCTGGTTGGCTCAAATCATCAATCTTCGCAATGAGCTTGTTGTAAAATATCAATTTTCATGATAAAGCTCTACCATCAGGAAGGATAAGTATTGCTCCTGCTTTGATTTGGCTTGTTCGACTGATCTCCAATCAGATCAATCTAGTTTTCATCTTGAGGCTCGGAGTTCATTTTTGCTGGTAGTGTGTGAGGTACAAGTGGGGCTGTCTTTGGTGGTCATAGAAGTGGATCCAATTCCATCATCGTCTTTCTGATCGGTCGCTGATGTTGCATATTCATTATCACATTCTCATACTTATTATATTATAAACTCTGCTTTTAATCCTAATTATTGTCTAATTTATATGCAAGCCTATTGCTAAAGGAAAGGAAAGAGAAACGAGCCCAAAAGCCCATCAAAATTCTAATTTAATTTAGAATTAATTCGAAATCAGAAAATCAGGGCAGATCAGGGCAAATCAGATTGGTTGAAAATTAGTTAGAACAAATATCTACAAATCAATTGGTTAAAGCCAAGATCAAAGGCCATTTCGTCAAATCCAGAAGCTGAAACGAAAAATCTAGCTGAAGATAAACAAAAAACGAGGAACCAGAGACGTGTGCCCCCCGGGGTGTGGCCACCTGGCCACACCCAGGCTGCGAAAATGCGGCTTTGGCCACATTTTCGCGGCTTTGTTGACTCCATTGGTGGAGCGTTTGCTTCCCCTATCTTCGTATGTTCCTCCCCATTGGGTTTTACCTATAAATACTGGGTTTTCAGAGATCACAGGGGGCGACCATACAGAGATAGATTTTAGGCCAGTTTTTCATTCTTTTTTGGTAGGTTTTTATTTTTCTTTTTATGTAATTTTTAGTTTTATTTATATAACTCAGAGGAGATCAGAGTTTCATAGGAGAAGAGAGTGAAGCTTGTACTGAGAATGACACCGGTGTAAGTTGTTCTTCTTTTCTCTTATTGTTACAACATTAAATCTGTAGTTACATTTTTATATTCTTCTTTGTTTTTGTGTTTTTCTTTTCTATTTTCTTCTTTTGGTACCAATTGCTATCCAAGTGAGTCTTATAGCATCGAAAGAGCCTTGCCTTTGCGAGTGCCACCGACAGCTCATGACGATAGATTTTTAGTCTCATTCTGTATTATTTCATACTTATATCGTCTTGATGATGTAATGTGAAAGAGACAAGAATCAACTCTTATGTGCTATGCGCTGATCGCCTCCACTTCAAGGTAATATCATTGTCATAGATTCAAGATAAGTATTTGCCAAAGGAGGTAAGTATTTTTTTTAGGTTTTTCTTTCTTTTAGTTTAACTTTTAGTTTAATCACCTACACCACAATCTCCCAACTCTTTCAACACTCTTTTTAATTTCTTTATATAAATTCATTTTCATTTTCTTCATCTTCTCAATCTACCACTTTCTTCCTAACTTAACTTAAACCTATTTTTCCTTTTCTTTTAGAGAATTAAAAGAAGATCTTTAACCATTAATTGTAGCATAAAAGAGAACTTACTAAAATCTTCCATCGCTAGTCCCTCCTTGTGGATCACGACCCGCATAGCCACTTGCTATAGCGATAAAATTGAGCACTTGTACATTTTATTCTTAAAGTTCTAAAATTTTGTATTTTTGTGTGCAGGTAAAAGCTTAATCAAATTTTGGCGCCATTACCGGGGAGGGACGGTAAGTAATTCTCTTTTTAAGTTTATATTTTTGGTTAATCTTCTTCTTTATTCTTGGTGCACAAGTTTAACAGCAAGAAAAATTTGCTGCAGTGGACATATAAGTGGCCCTGGACTCTGATCAAGAAAGCAGAGCCCAAAAGCCATCAGATTTGCTACATTCCAGTAGCAAACTGAGTGAACTACTAACATGTATTTCTGCAGGTTGGCTGAATTGCAAAGCTGAATTTCTGTAACTTTTTATTTCCTTATTAATGTCTCATTGTACATACTTTCTAATCTCAACAGTAAAATAATGTTTGTTAAATGCTAAAAATGGTTTAGACTTGGATTTAGGCACGTGTGTAATTCGCTTATATTTTATATTACTGTTGAAGAGTGCTGGAGCAAAAGGTATGTATGCATAGCATATAGTTTAGGAAACATTCTTGGGTGATATTTGCTTGTGAATATTACTTTTCTATATCTTGCACACTTTGCACAATCAATCTTAAGGGCTTGTCCTATAAACAAGATAAGGTAGGGAAGTCATTACCCTTCCTTAACCCACAAACCATCTCCTCACTCACTAACCAGCCTAACTAAAACTGAGTAGACGTTGGCCCTAGGGACATCTCGGACTCATATAGGAGACTGATCTAAGAGGGAAGTTAATTTGAATTTGACTCTTGTCAAATCGGTGTCTAAAGTTGGGGATTGAGGGGCGAAAATCCGAAGGTTGGAGGTTTGACATAATTAGGCCCGTTGCTTAGGCACGGATACCTTCCATCGATCTTGCCCCTACTTGGTTGATTAATTGTGATCAAATTCAGCAATATACCCCCAGTGGACAGTCTAACCAGTTAGGAGTCGTCTGGGTCTAAGTTCTACCCTAACTTAGGTTAGATTTTTTTTCTTTTTATTTGTTTGCTTATTTGTTTGTTTTTTATTTGTATTTGACATTTCTTGTGTGATATGGCTTATAACAACAAAATTTTCAATTTTAATGGTAATCCATATTTCACCCCATTTGACTCGGATAATTCCAACCAGATAATTTACAATATGAACCAACCAAATACACCAGATTGGACTTATCCGAATCAATATAACCCATTTCCTCAATCTTATGACCATAATTTCTAAAATATTTTTAACTCTTCACAGAGTCAATGGGGATTTACCTCCCCCCGAGTCTAATTTCTAACCAACTTGTCTGCCTTATCCACCTTGTCCACAATTTTCACAATATTCATTCCCCGATTTTGCTTCCTATACTCCTTTTATAGACCAACCTATTGAAAAAAATTCAAGCTAGAAAAGAGTATAGAAGCCATGCAGGAGGCAGAACGAAAATTTCAGGCCTCCCCAATTCCATAATGTTTCCAAGATTCATACTCAGTTCCACCAGTTCAAAATAGAAAACTATCAATCTTGGAAATGAGTATGCGTGAGGCCGAGCAACAATCACAAAATCTGATGGACTCACGATTTCACTGCAAATTCCAAAATAAAAATTCATCTTTTCAAGTCCAATAGCAACAAAATAATGAACCAATTGATTATGAAAAGCTGCTTGAAGTCATGACTCAAGCTCAAAATCACTCATAATAATGACATAGATATAATGTTCAAAACTCTCCATTCTTACCCTTTGACCATTCCTGATGTCGCTAACCATTCTGTTAGAGCGAAGAATCGTGTTGTTTTAGAAAACAAGATTCTATTTCAGCACACCCATTTGAACTTGCCCAAACTCTAAATTTTGAAAACCACATTGACATTTTGGCAAGTTATCCCTTTCCTGAAATTGAACTTGAGAATGAATATGATCCTTAATCTCAACTTGGTAATTCAATTCTACTTTCTGATTCAATAATGAGTCCGGTGCCTTCACCTAATTTCAATCCTTCTCCAGAGTCCATATTGGATCCTGTGCCTATTCATAGGGAATTGAATCACCAATCTTTTATGATCATCATATTGAACTTGACCAATTTCATACTTTTGAAAATTCTATTGACAAATTGGCAAGTTCTCATTTTTACGAAATTGAACTCAATGAGGAATGTGACCTTGAGTCTCAAATTTATGATCCAGTTCAAATTTCTGAATCAATATTGACTTCTATTTTGCTATCTGATTTGAGCAGTATTTTAGAGTCAGTTTTGACTCCCATACCTGTCATTCTTGAACTTGAATCACCAATCTTAGAAAGTCACATTCCATTTTGGGAAAATGAATGTGGACTTGAGTTTTAACTTCTTGATTTTGACCCACTTCTTGAACTAATTTTGACTCCTGAACCTTTACTTGACTTCAATCATTTTCCTGAGTCGATTGTAGTTCATGCCCTTCCTGATTCCAGATCAATCTTTTTTCATACTCTATTTTGGGACAGAGGTGTTGATAATAATGACTCTGAAATTAGTTTGAAAATTTGAAATTAGATAGGGTAAAATTCTTAATAACAATCATTCAGATATACATCATTTTAATAGGTTATATTAGAGAGGTTTCTGGTAAGTTCCTCCAAACTCCACGCAAATTAGATTGGGCCGCATTTCGTGGACCAATCAGACCACCACCGGAACCACCACCTTAAGGTAATATTTTCCTTCCCTTTTTTCTTTTTCATGCATCTATGCATTAATTCATACATTAAGGATAATGAATGAGGTAGGTGTGGGGGAGGGTTCTAACATAACTTAGGTTTTCTTTTTATTATTAATTTTTTTTAACATTTTCTTTGCTTTTAAAGACTTTTTAAAATAGAAATAATATTTTGACATATTTTTTGTTAGAAATTAAGTCAATTTTAAGGAATAAGAGAATCATAATTAAATTTCTTAAACTTGGTCAAAATAAGATTATTTGTTTGATTTATAAGGTTAAGAAGAAAATTTGTGAAAGTAATTTAGTCTTGATCTTTACCTTGATAATATATGCATGCTTTATACACTTACACACTTAGGGTTCAAAAACAAAGATTCTTATGCCCTAAAAAAGGAAAAAGAATATATATATATCCTCTGATTAAGCTGGGTATGTGTGCCTCATAAAGCATAAATATTCACGCCTAATGACGGTTCATATAATAAAATCCTTAGTTTTGTTGCCTTATTTGCTCGAGTCTTTAAGTCCTTGGGGTGTCTTCTCACTTGGTGCCCTAAGACCGTTTGGTTTAGGAGTCACCGATTAAAGGCTCGTTACATGGGCAGATTAGAGAGCCTAATAGAACTAAGGAATAATACCACCAATATATATATATGTATATAAATAAATAAATAAATAAATAAATAAGGCTTAAGAGTTAGAGTTAAAGAGCCCTTAGTCAAAATTTCAGGGTCACGAAGGTGCATATGTCTTAGGGTAAGTAATAGACTTGATGAGTAGTACAAATTGACTCTTTACTTTATTGATAACAAATTTTTGAATAGAGACTAAGTTTAGAAATGATAAAATTTGATTTTCCTATAACTTATAGATTACTTAATCCTTACAATAATATTTTTAATATTTTTCTCTTTCAAAATGTGTTTTCAAAATACTAACATTTTTCTCTTTCCTTATGGATTTTGTGGGTGCAATTCACTGAAAATCCTCACGAGAATAAACTCATCCTCTAGGAGAAACCTCGAGGTTTAACGGCTAGTTGCACATGCTCAGTGCAATCGCGTGGCCTGCGAAAGTGATCTACTAATTTTTTGTTTAGTTTTACCCTAGGACGTGCAAAAGATAGGTGTGGGGGTATGATCGGTCGCTGATATTGCATATTCATTGTCACATTCTCATACTTATTATATAATAAACTCTGCTTTTAATCCTAATTATTGTTTAATTTATATGCAGGCCCATTGCTAAAGGAAAGGAAAGAGAAATGAGCCCAAAAGCCCATCAAAATTTTGATTTAATTCAGAATTAATTCAAAATCAGAAAATCAGGGCAGATCAGATTGGTTGAAAATCAGTTAGAACAAATCTCTACGAATCATTTGGTTAAAGCCAAAGATCAAAGACCGTTTCGTCAAATCTAGGAGCTGAAACGGAAAATCCAGCTGAAGATAAACAAAAATCGAGAAACCAGAGACTGGTGTCCCCCACGTGTGGCCACCTAGCCACACCCACGACCCAAAAAGGTGGGTTTGGCCGCGTTTTCGCGGCTTTGTTGACTCTGACGCTCCCCCTATCTTCGTACGCTCCTCCCCGTTGGGTTTTGCCTATAAATACTGGGTTTTTCAGAGATCACAGGGGGCAACCATGCAGAGATAGATTTTAGGCCAGTTTTTCATTCTTTTTAGTTAGGTTTTTATTTTTATTTTTATGTAATTTTCAGTTTTATTTATATAATTCAGAGGAGATTAGAGTTTCATAGGAGAACGAGAGTGAAGCTTGTACTGAGAGTGACACGGTGTAAGTTGTTCTTCTTTTCTCTTATTGTTACAACATTAAATCTGTAGTTACATTTTTATATTCTTCTTTGTTTTTATATTCTTCTTCTTCTTTTCTGCTTTTCTTCTTTTGGTACCAATTGCAATCCAAGTGAGTCTTATAGCATTGAAAGAGCCTTGCTTTTGCGAGTGCCACCGATAGCTCATGACGATGGATTTTTAGTCTTATTCTGTATCATTTCATACTTGTATCGTCTTGATGATGTAATGTGGAAGAGAAGGGAATCAACTCTTATGGGCTATGCGCTGATCGCCTCCACCTCAAGGTAACATTATTGCCACAGATTCAAGGTAAGTATTGGCCAAAGGAGGTAAGGATTTTTTTAGGTTTTTTCCTTTTAGTTTAACTTTTAGTTTAATCACCTACACCATAATCTCCCAACTCTTTCATCACTCTCTTTAGTTTCTTTGTATAAATTTATTTTCCATTTTCTCCATCTTCTCAATCTACCACTTTCTTCCTAACTTAACTTAACCTATTTTTTCTTTTCTTTTAAAGAACTAAAAGAAGATCTTTAACCATTAATTGTAGCATAATAGAGAACTTACTAAAAAGCTTCAATCGCTAGTCCCTCCTTGTGGATTACGACCCGTATAGCCACTTGCTATAGCGGTAAAATTGAGCACTTGCACATTCTATTCTTAAAGTTCTAAAATTCTGTATGTTTTGTGTGCAGGTAAAACCTCAATCACTTTCATATCTTGGAGTTTTAACTCCGATAAAAATTGTTGCTTTGCACTCGAAAATTCTTTCCTTATGGCGAAGAACAAAGAAGAGTATAGGGGGTATTATTTGGGATGTCGTCAATGAAGCACTCCTTCTTCTAGAACTACGACCTTTTCCTCAGAATGACGGTCGGTGGTGTGATATCATCATTGGCTTGCGAACTTCCGTCTGGGGTTCGAGGTGGAGAGGAGAAGATTTTTAATATGAAGGATCTTTTTTTTCGAAGGAACTTCATGGAGCTTCTTTCGGGGCCTTTGGATAGTGGCATGAATAAAAAGGTCGTGCCTTCCCAAAGTATTCTCCGATAAGTAGATCTTTATTTGCTTCAGCATTGCGTACCTGTTTGATGGTAGTAGGCTGGATAGGCAGGAATAGGATCATCTGTATTTCTTTTAAGAAAAATAAACACAAAAGTGTAATGGAACTCGTATTGCTCTTGTTAGTTATAATCAAGTGTGTATTTAATGGAATGTATTCGGAATGAAATAATTTAGAATAAATATATGTATATTTCTTTGGGAATGAATTTTTTTTATTTAGATCTTGCCTGGCTTATTTTATCGTTGGCTTTTGGAATTGGTGTGTTCTCACATTCTTCTTTGAAGTGCTGACTTTTAATTCAGAGTGTTTGATTCGGCACGAGAATGTTTTAATAAATTTGCAGTGTTGTTCCAGAGTGGGGGTAGTCCTATTAGCGGTACCTGCAAATTTTTAGCCTGAGAGTAGGAAAAATCCCAACAGCGGAGTTGATTCACGTATGCTTTCGAGTGGGGTTATAACCTATCAACGGAGCTGTAAACTTGAGACTCTAAGAGGGAGAAATCTCTGTAGTATAGTTGGGTCTTTGAGTGGGAAAAATCTCAGCAGCAGATTGTGAAATTTGATGGGGCTCCGAGAAGGAAAAATCCCTAAAGCAGAGTTGTGCCTTCGAGTGAGAAATATCCTAGCAGCGGAGGAATAATGCGCATACAAACATGTAATAAAAATTTAAATTATTCGTTAGATGTAGTATTACAATAGCATATGAGGTGTAGACTAAATAGATTGGATGACAAGACTAGCATTCTCAACTTTTAATCGCATAAAACTAGTACATCGAGGGGATAATCCAAACAAGAAAACCGTCATGTATATACACATGTGCGAATTGACAAGTGCACCAATCATTTAATAAGTAATAAAGCAATGTGTGGAGTATCGATGATCGGGGAAAAACCGCAGACGAAAAGTGTATGTTTTGAAATCGATATTTAAAATGTGTGTGATTTGCCTTCTTCGATACTTCTGTTATAGCATAGAGGCTAAAATGAGCCGAATCTACAAGGATGGGAGGCGATAGAAGCTTTATCGATATGTTCACGTGTGTGTTAAAAGTTTTGCAATGTTTGAAAGAATGAAAAGAAAAGAAAACAAAGAAATGAAAGAGAAGTACGGTGAAAACAAAGAAGTGAGAAACATAGAAAAGAACATATTTGTGATTTTTGTTTGTATATCTAAAACAAAGTGAAAAAGAAAAAAAAAACTCATAGCTACTAACTACTAATGACACTACCAACATGCTAACCTCTTAGTGATAGTTTCCTTACATGTATCATTGGCCATCACTAGTCCTTACTTCAAGAGCTTTTCAAAGCATGACCCATATGTAACTCATCACATCCCAACTCAACAAAACAAGTGCAAGTTACACTTAACCATCAAAACTAAACAAGAGTAAGCATGGAGTAAAGTAATGTTAGCTTGTTAGAGAGTTAGGAAGTTAGAGTGTTAGATCCATCATCATGAGCCATCAATGGCTTTTGCAAGAGCAAGGCCAAGTAGAGGCTATTAGATTCATGTGGATTATCAAATAAGAAGTTAGACTAGTTAGTAGTTACTAGTTAGTTGCCATGAGAGAAAATTAGCTAAACATGTAAAGGAAGTTAGAGAAAAGAAAACAAAGAGAGGTAAAGAGAGAACCATTTATAGATTGTCACCTTCTATTACAAGTGCTCTTGCTTTCTAACCATGTACCACTCTCTCTCCTATTACAAGATCTACAAAAAATGAAAAAATAAAGAGGAAGAAGAAGAACTAAACTAATCTAAACTACCCTAAACTATAACATGAAGAAAACTACATAACTCTCTGTATATTCCTCTGAAGAAGAACCCTAGGGGGTATTTATAGGCACCAGGAGAAAGGGGGCTAGGGGGACAACCCCTGGCCCAAAGTACAGCGCGGTTCGCGCCCATACGTTCGCGAAAACGTGGCCCAGGCCGCGTTTCTGCGGCTCTTCTAGAGCTGCACGCGCCGCGCCTGCTACCGCGCGCTGTCGTGTCTGTCCCCTGTCAGCTGGATGTCCCAGTTTTTAGTTTTGGGCCCCTACTTTTGACGAATCACCTCTCCAAAGTCAATGGCTATATTATAGGCCTTTAATCACTTATTAAATGGTGATTTAGGGTCTTCTTCTTCATTACACACCATGAACCTAGAAACATGCAAGAGAGGTGTTATTAGCAAATTTAATATTAAATCAATGTGAAGATGTGGTGTGAAATATGCAGTCTTAGAGACTAATTACACCCCACACTTATCTTTTGCTCGTCTCAAACAAAACAAAACTAAAGGAATTATTACACCACTTTCGCAGGTGACGCGATTACACTGAGCATGTGCAACAAGCCGTTAAACCTCTAGGTTTCCCCTAGAGGAGGAGTTTTGTCTCTGAGGGTTTTCAGTGGATTACACCCACAAAATTCATAACAAAAGAAATCAAATGTCAGTATTTTTAAAACGCATTTTGAAATAGAGAAAAGTGTTGAAGTATTTTTGCAAAAATATAAGTGATCCAAGGTCATAGGTTAACCAAAAATTATTCTTCCTTAAACTACGTCAAAATGCAAAATCTTGTTATAAATTAAATGTAAGAATTTAAAATTGAATTGATTCGTTGATCTTTCATAAAACTCTTAGAAGAATATGCACTTTGTGAACTGTGAAGAATTTTGGGATATTGACTCAAACTTTCATGCCATTGATTTGTGTATATTTATTTTTTTCTTCTTTTTCTTTCCTTAGTATTTTTAGGCTTTCTTATTTACCCAGAAAGTGAGCTTTTAGCCGGTGACTCTCAAACCAGATGATCTTAGGGCACCAGATGAGAAAATATCCCTCAGACTTAAGGAATCGAGTAAATATGGCTACAAAACTGAAGGGGATTATTTTGTTTTTGTCCACCATTTTAGGTGTGAATAATCATGCTTCCTGAGGCATAATTACCCAACTTCAATAAGTAGTTTTTATTATTATTATATATATATATTTTAATATATTTTTTATGGCATTTTCAATCTTTGTTTCAATCCCAAAAATTGTGTAAGTGTGAAGTGCATAAATCTAAGGCAAAAAATTCAAGATCAAATTATCTTTCCAATCTTACTTCTTTATCCTAAAATTTAAATAAGATCTATTATTTCGACTCAGTTTAAAGTTTCATAATTTTAGGTCTTCTTAATTCCTAAGATTATCTTAATTTTCTTAAAAATAAATCAAAACTATTTATCTTGTTTCAAAAAGTTTTGTAAAAAGGAATGAAAAGAGTTTCTATAAATTTTTTAAATTAAAAAGAAGTGTAAAAGAAAGAAAATATAAAACTAACTATGTTAGTAAACCCTCCCCCACACTTATCTCATTCATTGTCCTCAATGCATCGTGAATGAGTATATATATGAAACAAATGGAGAGGGAAGGAAAATTACCTCATGGTGGTGGTTCCGGTGGTGGTCTGACTGGGCCAAGCATTGCTACCAATCAAGATATCATGGATCTTGCAGAAACCCACCAGTGACCTTTCTAATATGACCCAGTAAAAGAATGATTGAGTGAATGGTCTTATTTAAAAATTATCCCCATCTAGTTTCCAATTTTCAAAAATAATTACTGAATCATTTGCTTCAACATTCTTGTCCAACAATGAAGTGTGTTTTTGAGAGATGATTGATTTGGACTCAAATGGAACAGGAACAAAAACCGATACCGACTCGAGAATTTGACTCAGATCAAGTCAAGATTCAAAACAAGGAGTCAAAATTTTGTTCAAAAATGGGGTCCAAACCAAAGAATTGATGTTCACACACTTTCCCCATCTATGAAGTGTGATCATAGGATATTGGTGATTCAATTTCATAGTGTACTGGTATAGGATTCAACGTTGACTCCGAAATAGAGAAAAAATCTGGTAAAGATACCGGAGTCATTATTGAATCAAAAAGTGAAATAGAATTACCACTTTGAGGTTCAGGATCACTTTCAAGCTCAAGTTCAATTTCAGAAAAAGGATAACTTGCCAAAATGTCAAGGTGGTTTTTAAGATTTTGGGAAAGTTCAAATGGATGTAATGAAATTGAATCTTGATTTTTGTTCACGGAAGAAATGTGAATGGGTGAAATGATCGATTCAAGTTCAGGAGTACGAAAATCAAAACTGGCTCAAGAACGTCACTTAATTCAGGTAACACTGCAGGAGTCGATATTGATTCAAGGATTGGACTCGAATCGCTAACTTGAAGCTCAGGTTCACATTCATTTTCAAGTTTAATTTCAGAAAATGGATAACTTACCAAAGTATCAAGAATTGGATGTTGGTTAAGTTCAAGTTTGTATGGTGAAATTGAAGTTGGATTTCCAAAATGGCATGATTCTTGAGTCAATGAACATCTGATGGACATGAGAACTTATTCATATTTTGTATTATTCGCTCAGTCTCTTGCACGAATTCCATAGTTTTTTCCCACAATGATTTTTCTTTGATTGGTTCTAGAAAAGAACTATATGAGTTTTGAAAATTTTGTGGACATGATGAGGCTATCATGTTTTCAAATTATTTTTGGTCCTCTATCGCTTCTTCCAAAGTCCTTTGCAACGATGATTTTTCTTTAATTGGTGGTTCAGGAAAAGGAGGATATGAAGCAGAATCAGGGATTGGTTATTATGAAAATTGTAGACAATGTGGTTGAAAATTTGACTCGGAGGAGGTGAATCCCCATTAACTCTGTGAAGAGTTAAAATTATTTTGAAAATTATGGTCATAAGATTGGGGATATGGGTCATATTGAGTCGGATAATCCCAACTCGACATATATGGTTAATTCATATTGTACATAGCTGGGTCGGAGTTATCTGAGTCAAATGAGGTTAGGGTGAAATATGGATTCATATTATGATTGAAAGAATTATTGTTGTTAAAATCTATTTCACAATATACAAAAAGAAAACAAATAAACAAACAAACAAATAAAGAAAAAGAAAATAAGCCTATGCTAGGGTTGACTTAGACCTAGACGACTCCTAACTGGTTAGACTGTCCACGTGGGGTATATTTTCGAAATCTGACTACGGTTAATCGGCCAGGTAGGGGCAAGATCAGTGGGAGGTATCCGTACCGGAGCAACGAGCCTAATTATGCCAAACCACTGTTCTTCAAGTTTTCGTCTCTCAATCCCCAACCTTCGACATCGATTTGACAAGAGTCAACTTCTAAGAACTTTTCTCTTAGGTCAATCTCCTAAATGAGTCTGAGATGTCCCTAGGGGCCAACGTTTAGCAATTTTTATTTAGGCTTGGGTTGTGTGAGTGGGAGGTAATTTTTGGGCTAAGGAAGGTAATGACTTCCCCACCTTATGTTGTATTGGGTTTTGCTCTTAAGTTCAATTTGTGCAAGTGTGCAATATAGATAAGAATGAATACATAAAGAGAGTAAATCACCCACGTGTTTAGCCTAACTATATCCTATGCCATATGTATACCTCCATCAAGATCATAACAAAAAAATAATAAAATACAGTATATTGGAATGAAAATTGACACGTGCCTAGATGCAAATGTCTAAACCATTTTAAAACATCCAATTACCGTATTTTAGATCTTAAAATTATTACAGTGCACTAGTAATATAAACAAACACTAACAGCAGAATATAAGAATATACAAGAATTTACCTAACCGCACAAAAGCAGGTGTGGACTTCTGCAATGTTAAAACTTTGACCTGCACACCAAAAAACAAAGAAGAAAAGTTAACAAAAACATAAAATCAAACCGTTCCCATCCCCGGCAACAACGCCAAAATTTGATCGGGGGAAAACCGCGCACGAAAAGTGTATGTTTTGAAATATATTTAAAGAGTGTGTGATTTGGCTTCCTCGATACTTCCGTTATAGATAGAGGCTAAAACGAGTCGAATTCACAAGGACGGGAGGCGATAGAAACTTTACTGGTATGTTCACGTGTGTGTTAAAAGTTCTTCAATGTTTGAAAGAATGAAAAGAAAAGAAAACAAAAAATGAAAAGAGAAGTACGGTGAAAACAAAGAGTGGGAAACATAGAAAAGAATATATTTGTGATTTTTATTTGTATATCTAAAACAAAGTGAAAAGAAAGAAAACTCATAGCTACTAACTACTAATGACTCTACCAACATGCTAACCTCTTAGTGATAGTTACCTCACATGTATCATTGGCCATCACTAGTCCTTGATTCAAGAGCTTTTCAAAGTATGACCCATATGTAACTCATCACATCCCAACTCAACAAAACAAGTGCAAGCTACACTTAAACCATCAAAACTAAACGAGAGTAAGCATGGAGTAAAGTAATGTTAGCTTGTTAGAGAGTTAGAATGTTAGAATGTTAGATCCATCATCTGAGCCATCAATGGCTCTTGCAAGAGTAAGGCTAAGTAGAGGCTATTAGATTCATGTGGATTTTCAAATAAGAAGTTAGACTAGTTAGTGATTAGTAGTTAGTTGCCATGAGAGAAATTAGCTAAACATGTAAAGGGAGTTAGAGATAAGAAAACAAAGAGAGGTAAAAAGAGAACCTTTCATAAATTGTCACCTTCTATTACAAGTGCTTTTGCTTTCTAACCATATACTACTCTCTCTCCTATTACAAGATCTATAAAAAATGAAAAATATAAAGAGGAGGAAGAAGAAGAACTAAACTAACCTAAACTACCCTAAACTACAACATGAAGAAAACTACACAACTTTCTGTATATTCCTCTGAAGAAGAACCCCAGGGGTATTTATAGGCACCAGGGGAAAGGGGGCCAGGGATATTTATAGGCACCAGGGGAAAGGGGGCCAGGGGGACAACCCTGGCCCAAAGCACGGGCGCGGCCGCGCTCGTATGGCAGTGGAAACATGACCTAGGCCACATTTTCGCAGCTCTTCTAGAGCCACACGCGTCGCGCCTGCTGCCGTGCGCTGTCGCGTCTGTCCACTGTCAGCTGGATGTCCCGGTTTCTGGTTTTGACGAATCAACTCTCCAAAGTCAATGGCTATAGGCCTTTAATCCCCTATTAAATGGTGATTTAGGGTCTTCTTCTTCATTGCACACCATGCACCTAGAAACATGTAAGAGAGGTGTTATTAGCAGAATTTAATATTAAATAAATGTGAAGATGTCGTATGAAATATGCAGTTTTAGAGACTAATCAATCATCCCATAAGGATTGATGTCTATTGAGTACCAAACTACTTTTCCTATTTTGAAGAAATAATTAAGATGAAACATATAGGTAAACTAAAAAAATAAACTAAAAATAAAAGAGTTAGCATTTGGATGATATAAGTGATAGGGCAATTAATTTCGTTAAATATAATCAAACATAAACTTTTGCTTGTGCTAGTGTAGTCCTACTATTCATGTTAACAATCAAAAAATTCTATTTTAATTAATAATATCTATCGAGCAATATTAAATCTAACTTTAAATTAAAACCCACAGTCTATCGGTCTAGTGAATTTACAAGCCAAAGCATTATTAAGATTTGTGATTCTTCTCTTAAGATTGCACAATTTATGTTTCTCCATCGGTCTCAGCCTATAAGATATGATTTGTATTCATATGATGCTACACTAGGTTATTTCTTATTGGTCTCAAACCTAGCCATCCATATAATTGTTGGCCACCAATTACTGACAATAAACTCAGAATAAAGCTTAACATGTAAGAGATATAACTTGAAGAACAGATGTAATAAACTAATACAAAGCAACAAGATTATATTATCATAATATTTAAACTACGTCAATGCCCTAACTATGGAGAATTAGTTCATATTAAAAGAGATGCAAAACATGCTAGTCAATATGAATTTATCTATCAAATTAAATAAAAGAAGAATAAGATTAGAAAACATTAATTTAGATGAACTAGATGATGCCTTCTTACTGATCGATCTTCTTCACGTTGAAGCACAAGAATTCTCCAAAATTCAAAACTTTATTTAAGAACAAAAACCTAAAAACCTAATAAAAAGTTTGTTTCAATGATCAAATTACAAGAGATTACAATGCTTTATATAGACTTCACTGCCGATTACAATGTGAAATACAATATGACTTCTAATATAACTTTAACTCGATGTCAAAATTTAATTCTGAATTGAACTGTAACTTGCTCATGGTAATTGCAGAAAATGGATTATCAAATATTTGAACTGGAAAATGTTATCAACAAAAAAGTTGTATCTCTTTTAGTCATCTTTATGTAGCATTTTGAATCATCTGAATTGAATATCTATAGCAAAAGTTATGATCAAAATACTGAATTATGTGCAGTTTAAATCTGATTCTGATTTTGTGCAGACCTCTGTTGACCAGTCAGCGATGAATTTGCTGAAGTCAACAGTGAATTTGCTATTTTTTAAGTACACCTAGAGGGGGGGGGGTGAATAGGTGTACGGCTAATATAATGAACAAAATACGGAAATTAAAACTTAAATTGCAACACACTTAATGTAATCAACGAGTGTAGCCGAATTCCCGGTGAAGGGCTCTGGACTAACTCCTCTTGATTCCTCTGAATAAGAGTTGAGGTGCTATATGAAGATCTCGTGGTTAGACACAAGTGAGGCACACATAAACAAGCCAAGCATATAATATATGAATTAGCGATATGAAATGATGCAAGGCACAATATAAAAGAGAGAGAGAGAGAGTAAGAGTCAATGGATCAAACGCAAACACCGAGATTTGTTTCGAGGTTCGAGCACACAGCTCTACGTCCCCACCTTCACACAGAAGGATTTTCACTAATTTGTCCACACAGGACTCCCACACAGGGAACCTCCACTGAGAATTTGGGGCAATACAACCGGGTGTACACAACTCCTCTCTCAATTACAAACACAACCTCTACACTTAGAGACTAGGCACAAAGCCACCACAAAATCAACCTCACAAATGAGGGATAGGCATAAAGCCACTACAAACACAATCCACCTCTTCACTAAGAGGGATACCAACACAACCTCCACTATCAACCTCTCACTAGAGAGATACCCACAATCACCTCTCGCTAGAGGGATAACTCAAATCAAGGAGGGGTTTACAACTTGGTGATTTTCACAACCACAAACCAATTCTTTCTCACAAAAACAAAGATCCTATAGAGGATAGAATGATAAGCTCAAGTGAGAAAATAAAGTGTTTGGAAATGAAAACAACAAAGAAAAATACTTGGAAAAATCACAAGATAGATATTGAAATAGAGATCAAAAACCAATTCCCAATACTCTCTTTTTTCTTTAAATTTTCCAACACTTTAAAACAAATAAAGATAGATCTTTTTGGCTCTAAAAACTTTTTTGAAACTTGTATAAAACACTTGTAAATAGGAGAAATTTTGCTTTTGGAAGTCTTTTTGAAATCCAATCTCAAATTGGGTATAAATAGGCCCCATAAAAATTCTGCCCGTTGGCAGCTGACAAGGTCAAAATTGACCTTCCGGTTGACCGGTCGGTCGACCGGCCAACGGTCAAAAAATTGACCGTTGAGCCTGCCGGTCGACCGCCCGGTCGACCGTGCCCAGAACCAGAGAGCAACAGCCCTCTGGCCGTTCGATCGCCCAGTCGACCAAGACAACCCGAGAGTGGGTTGCCTTCAGTCGGTCGACCACTCGGTCGACCGGCCTAAGGGGCTGGCCTGCGTGCACGTCCTTGTACACGTTGGTCAACCGGTCTGGTCGACAGCCAGAGCCTGGCAGGGCTGATTAAGGGATTTGAAACTGAGTTTTTAATTATCAAATAAATACCATAAAATCTCTAAAAATCCACAAAATTGTTTCAGTGTAATACTTTGATATACAAACATGTGTGAAAAAATTCAACACATATTTTAAACTATTTGAACCATTTTTGTGTCTTAGAAATTTTGCCGAAAACCAAAACCCGTATTTTCCAAACTTAGATTTTTGAAATGGAAAATCGTTTTGTCCAAAACTCATCCAAATACAAAAACATGATATTTGAAACAACTTGAAGCATATAGTATATGGATAGAATCCAATATACATGAAAGATATATATATCAATGTTTTTGACTTAAAATCCAAAAATAAGTTTTGTTAAAATACCAAAACTCCAAACTCATGAAATAGAATATCAAACAAAGTTTGTTTAAATAGTTGAAGCATACATGTATATAGAACAAATCTAATATACATTAAACCATGTAAACTTGTATTGATTCAATCTATTCATGAAAACCAAGATCGGTTAAACCAAAAACCGAAAACCAATAAACATGAAACTTTAAACAAGTGTGGTGTGTTGTGAACTTGAGCTTATCACACTATCTAATCTTTAACAAATGGATCTAAACTATAAACTAAACACAACACCGAAGTCTTCTTGTAGAGCGCCATCTCCAAGTCGACTCGATCCAAACGTGATCCACCGAGCTTGACTCCAAATGAGTGCTAGATATGAACTTTGATGCTCGGGCTCTTGAATCACCATGTGAAAAGCTCCAAAACACCTTTGTTGAAGCTAATCACCTACTAATATCTTAGTTAGATATCTGAAACTAAACATCACAAGATTATTAGTAAACTATAATTACATGAGTTAATCATCATCAAAACTAGAGTGGAAGGCCTTTGGGCCAACAATCTCCCCCTTTTTGATAATGACAAAACTCATGGAGTTATTGATTATACCATATATTTGCATTTTATACCGCCTTTATACCTTGCATATTGCATATTAAATATGATTTTTAACCCATGTTTTCTCTAATTTTGCAGATCTCCACTTTAAAGAGGAAAAGTAATTAACCACCTTAATTAGTGATAATTAAGGGGGTTAATTAAAATTAGCCAAAGAATCAAATCAGATCTCACCAAGATCTGAGCGCCAACTGCAAGATCCAACCAGTCCACGTGGCCAACAACTTAACCACCAGATCCCACCAGAAAGATCCGAGCCAACGGCCCAGATCTGGCGGCAATCTGGCGGCAATCCGCGGCAATCCGAGGCCGTTGGGCCTCGGATTTCGTGCCAACGGTTAAGATCTGATGAGATTCTCAACTTTGCCTATAAATACCTGATCAGAGATCTGTGCGAGCTACAGTGAAGAGAGAGGGAAAATTTTGGATTAGTTGTAATTTTTGTTTTAGGATTCTAGTTCTTCTCTCCTTCCTCCTTGATCTCTAGCTAAATTGAGAGAGAGTTCTTCACTTGAGAGATTGTAATCAAGACTTGTGACAACCTTGAAGCAAAGATTCAATGGAGTTCTCATCTTCTTTTTACTAGAATTGAGTATGCTTTCTCTTCTTATGCTTTTAATTCTTGCATTCAATTTCTAATTCTAGTTTATTCTAGTTGAGTTGTTTAGATCTTTGATTTCATGGAGAATTATAGCTTTCTTAGTGTAATGGAGGGCTAGTTTCTTGAATGCATGGCTAGCTAATCTCACCTAGCTACTACTAGCTCTAGTTGATTGTATTCTTTAATTCTTGCATGATTTCAAGTTTCTTGTAAATTCTAATGGAGTATGTTGTATCCTTTGGTGATTGCTTGTAAGATCTCTAGATGAATTGTGTATCTCTTATAAAGAGCATTTGATTGGATCAAAAGGATGGATTATCATTGATTGTGTCATTTGAGTAGCAAGAACAACTCAAGCACTTCAAGCTAACTTTGTAGTTAAGCTTTGAAGTCCTAAAGAGTTTGATTCTTCTAACCTTTGCATTAAATGAGTACCAAGCCTATATTTCCTCATTGCAAACCTAGTAAGAGAACCTAGTATTCAAGAAGAGACTTCTAGCCAACTAACTAAAAGGAACACTAAGTCTTCAAAGAAAGAATACCACACTTGAAACATGCAAGTACTTTTCAATTGTCTATGATTCTTGATGAGACAATATTGCAATCAACAAAAGAGGTAGTATGTTAGCAAGGAGGTTGAGTAATGCTAGCCATGCATCTTTCTAATCAAGAGAGTTTACACATTTCATTCTAGTATTCTTTTCTTTTCTTTACTTCATCACACTTCATTCATTGCACTTCTTTTTCACAATGCACCACCACCATCCACAACTTCTTGTATATTGTTTTCTCTGTGTGATTAACAAAGAAGAGTATTGTTTCTTGTCTCACTAGTATCGTGAAAGCTTCTACGCTTGCTCTCCTCGTGGTACGACTCGTTTTAGCTACTTGCTATAACGAAAGATTGAAACAAGGTATAATTCTTACATATTCAAAGTAAACAAGATCAAAGGTGAATTCTAAACCCTAAACCATCTCTTAAATACCTGATTCTTGTACAAATACATCATATACCTTGTGAATTTTTCAATCAGTTATATATGCATGGATTAAAGTTAAGCTTCAAGGAAGCTCCCCCTTAACTCATGCATAGCAATAAACAATAAGATATGCAATGAATATTAAATATGAATGCGCATAAACATGCATAAAATAATGAAATGTACATGCTCTTGATACCAAATAAAAAAACATGCTCTTGATATCAAATAAATTATTTCTTCTTCTCATAAACATGTTCTTAAATACCAAATTAAAAAAAACATGCTCTTGATACTAAATAAAAAACATGCTCTTGATATCAAATAAATTATTTCTTCTTCTCATAAACATGTTCTTAAATACCAATTGAAAATATAAACTTAGAATAAACATGTTCTTTAAGTAATGCTTTTGATACCAATATCAATAAAACATAAAACAATCTCTCTTGATATCAATATAAAAACATGCATATAAAATATGCATATAACTCAAATACTTCTCCCCCTTTTTGTCAATCATCAATAAAGGGGTCAAAGAAAAACCAATAAACATATTCTTCCCCTTTTTGTCCGAAACAAAAAACTTCAAGGAGTGAAATCAAAACAAACATGATACCAATTAAAAAATATATCAATGTAGTGCATCATGATACCAATTGTAAGTGAACAAATAGGTAAACCAACAAAATTTTGAGAAGTACCAATTGAAAGTAAATAAGGCATTGAAAACAAATCTTTAGAGTACCAATTGCAAGTACCAATTGAAGGTACATAAAACATTTTTGAAGAAACCAAAACAACATTTTGATACCAAAATGAAAGATGTAAACATATAGATAATCTTGATACCAATTGTAAAAATTAGTACCAATTGAAAATATTTTACACTTTTTGATACCAAATTGAAAGACATAAACCTATTGAAGATATTTTTCATTAAGTGCATATGATACCAAATTAAAATTAATTTTTCAATCATTGTTCATCATAAAGTATGGGAGTAGAATAACAAAACCAATTAAAAGGTGAAATATGAATTTTCTCCCCCTTTATGAAATTTCAAACAAAATGATGCATAAGCTTGTATAAGATACTAATTGAAACATAATCAATTGAAATATAATAGTCATTTAAGAAATCGAGCTTAGCATAATCAAATTTGTACTCAAAGATATAGAGATATAGTTAGCACAAATAAAGCATATATATATGTATGAAAAATTTGAATACCAACCGAAATTGATACGATTTGAAGAGTAAGCATACATATATAAAAACATATATGAGTATACAAAAAATGTCAATATTGATACCAATTGAAAAGATCCAATGATACGAATTGAAACTATAATTAGAATTAAGTGTATAACTCATACTTCCTACCACCCATTTCATGCACATGTTTAAAAAGAATTTTCAATAATAAGCATACAAGGTATGGTCGCCCAACCAACCGCCCTTAAATGGTAGGGGTTTTGAAAAATAGGTTTGAAAATATAGTATGTTTGAAAAACTCTACCATATGAAGAATACGAACTAGTTATATGAAAAATTTATAAACTAGTACGAAATCTTTCAATCAAGGAATAAAACAAAAAATATTTCATGAAAAACATGTAGATCACATGATCACCAAACACTCAAAATCTATATAGCACAATTGTACTCAAGAAAACAAAATCATGAGAAACATTAAGTAATATGAGTGTACAAGAGTTATGTGAAACACATTATCATGAAACTATGCAATCAAGCTCAATAAGAATTCCTTAAAAAAATTGAAAATCATCAAAACTAGAATTCTTCAAAGGTATATGTATGTCATGTACAAACTAAAGTATACATATATATCCAAATATAAACGAGTCCACAAAGTATATGCATGAAGGCAAGTAGCTCAAGGATGTATATGTATAACTAATAGTTTAGATAAAATAGACATATACATGAAGTTTAAACATAAACATGAAAACATGTACAAAATGGGAATACAAGTCAAATGTATGAATCATCAAAACTAGGCTATACTAGTATATCTAATGGGTACAAATGAGCGTTCAAGCACAAACATATAATAGTCTATTTGTGGCTCACTAGTTGTACAAGTATATATATCCTAGTTTTAATGAAAACTAACATCTAAACATGTAATCAAAAACATGAAGCATAGAAATCAAAACAAAACTCATATGATCATTATGTACATGCACATGCATAGATCTATGACATACACATTAGTTAAAATAAATGTGAGAACACAAAGGTATAAATTCATATTAAACATGGGTGTCTCAAATACTAATCATGCATATCACTAATCTAAATATCATGGCATATAACATACTAATCATGAAACATCAAAACATGCTAAAAAATGAATAATATGAAAGCATGTAAATATAAGGGAGTTAGAGATCGTTACCAAAACCTAGAAGGCAACTCTCCATGTCTCCGAAACAAGGTGGTCCTCCCACCAAACTCCCCTTGAAAGTGATGCATCCAAATAGTCCTCTTTAAGTTCGGAACGCATCCACCTCAAGGCACCATCGCTCTCACGTCATGCGAGAGCCCACACCTACATCAAATAGCATAGGGGCGGTCTTTGGAACCCATACTCTTTTGGGTCCATGGGGGTTATTTCTTTCCTAACCCAAACAATTTAGTTGCCAAATTTGAATCATGTAACTTATCATAGAAAAATTTAGGAAGGTGGCCCTTACGTCTACAATGTGTACAAGTGTACACATGAGTATACACCGTGTTATGGTGTGAACGTGTGGAGCATGTGTATGCCGTGTATGGTGTGCATGCATAGATGGAACTTGTTTCTTTCGAAACAAAGATTCCAACCGTGTATGGTTCATGGCATAATGGCTCAAAGTGGAGCCCAACAATCCACACTCTTCTTAAGCATACAAATATCATTTTCAATTATGGAAGAAGAGGTGCATGCAATAGGTGAGCTAGAATGTGAAGCTACAATAGCATGGCAAACATGTGAATCTATATCATTTTTCAAAGAAACATTTTTCTTTAAACAATCTTTCAATTCTTGTGAAATCAAATCAATTTTGTTTTTCAAAGAATTATTTTCTTTTACAACAAAGTCAAGTTTTGAAGATAAATATTCATTTTTCTTCAAAATAATTTCACAATCATTTTTATTTTTCAAAAATTCATTTTCTTTTAGGGCAAGATCTTGTTGGGATTTAAGTGAGTCACGTTCACTTGAAATCTCTTCCCTTTTCTTGCAAACTAAATATAGTTTTGAACACAAATCCTTATTTTCTTCTTTAGTTCAAAACTCTTCTTTTTCAAAAGATTATATTTATCTAACAATTTTTCACATACAATGGATAGTTCTTCATTCAAGGCATTGGCATTAATATATTCATTACTAGAAGAACTAGCATCATCATCATCTAATTGAGTTTCCAAGTGTACCTTAAGTGAGTCATTCCCTTGGACCATGTAGCATTGTTGCTCGGATTCTCCACTATATTCATCCTCCACAATGTTGGGCGTTTGAAGCTTGGGGGAGGTCAACGTGTTCCACACTGCAAAGGCGGAATCACAGTTAGAAACTAAGCACAAATATTCTTTATTAAGCGTGCTTCTAAGTGCCTCAAGGGCTTGTGCATTGGCCTCTATATGCTTGCTATTACCAAGATAGGATTTCTTGGTAGCGGTAAGGAAAACATGCAAGCCTAGGGTTTTCAAGTACATGGACATCCTAAATTTTCACATGTCAATGTTAGAGACATCAAACATGGAGGTGTCAAGCAATCCATGAGTGTGTGTAAACAATATAAGTGTTGCACAAATGCAAATGATAGATTAGCAAAACCAGATCACACTCCTAGGTGCTTAACCAAATATCAGGAGCGTAGGCTCTGATACCAATTGTAAGTACACCTAGAGGGGGGTGAATAGGTGTACGGCTAATCTAATGAACAAAATGCGGAAATTAAAACTTAATTGCAACACACTTAATGTAACCAACGAGTGTAGTCGAATTCCCAGTGAAGGACTCTGGACTAACTCCTCTTGATTCCTCTGAATAAGAGTTGAGGTGCTATATGAAGCTCTCGTGGTTAGACACAAGTGAGGCACACACAAACAAGCCAAGCATATAATATATGAATGAGCAATATGAAATGATGCAAGGCATAATGTAAAAGAGAGAGAGAGAGAGAGTAAGAGTCAATGGATCAAACACAACACCGAGATTTGTTTTGAGGTTCGAGCACACAGCTCTACGTCCCCGCCTTCACACAGAAGGATTTTCACTAACTTGTCCACACAGGACTCCCACACAGGGAACCTCCACTGAGAATTTGGGGCAATACAACCGGGAGTACACAACTCCTCTCTCAATTACAAACACAACCTCTACACTTAGAGGCTAGGCACAAAGCCACCACAAAATCAACCTCACAAATGAGGGATAGGCACAAAGCCACTACAAACACAATCCACCTCTTCACTAAGAGGGATACCAACACAACCTCCACTGTCAACCTCTCACTAGAGGGATACCACAATCACCTCTCACTAGAGGGATAACTCAAATCAAGGAGGGGTTTACAACTTGGTGGTTTCCACAACCGCAAACCAATTCTTTCTCACAAAAACAAAGATCCTATAGAGAGGATAGAATGATAAGCTCAAGTGAGAATATAAAGTGTTTGGAAATGAAAACAACAAAGAAAAATACTTGGAAAAATCACAAGATCGATATTGAAATAGAGATCAAAAACCATTCCCAAATACTCTCTTTTTTCTTTGAATTTTCCAACACTTTAAAACAAATAAAGATAGATCTTTTTGGCTCTAAAAACTCTTTTGAAAACTTGTATAAAACACTTGTAAATAGGAGAATTTTGCTTTTGGAAGTTTTTTTGAAAACCAACCTCAAATGGGGTATAAATGGGCCCATAAAAATTCTGCCCGTTGGCAGCTGACAAGGTCAAAATTGACCTTCCGGTCGACTGGCCGTCGACCGGCCAACAAAAAATTGACCGTTGAGCCTGCCGGTCGACCGTCCAGTCGACCGTGCCCAGAATCAGAGAGCAACGGTCGACTGCCGGTCGACCGGGACAACTCGAGAGTGGGTTGCCTTCAGTCGGTCGACTGCTCGGTCGACCGGCCCAAGGGGCTGGCCTGCGTGCACGTCCTTGTGCACGTCGGTCGACCGGTCCGGTCGACCAACTCTGGGTCCGGTCGACCGGCCCGGTCGACCGCCAGAGCCTGGCAGGGCTGATTAAGGGATTTGAAAACTGGGTTTTTAATTATCAAATAAATCCCATAAATCTCTAAAAATCCACAAAAAGTTTCAGTATAATACTTTGATATACAAACATGTGTGAAAATTCAACACATATTTCAAACTATTTGAACCATTTTTGTGTCTTAAAATTTTGCCGAAACCAAAACCCGTATTTTCCAAAACTTGAATTTTTGAAATGGAAAATCGTTTTGTCCAAAACTCATCCAAATACAAAGACATGATATTTGAAACAACTTGAAGCATATAGTATATGGATAGAATCCAATATACATGAAAGATATATATATCAATGTTTTTGACTTAAAATTCAAAAATAAGTTTTGTTAAAATACCAAACTCCAAAATCATGAAATAGACTATCAAACAAAGTTTGTTTAAATAGTTGAAGCATACATGTATATAGAACAAATCTAATATACATTAAATCATGTAAACTGTATTGATTCAATCTATTCATGAAAACTAAGATCGGTTAAACCAAAAACCGAAAAATAATAAACATGAAACTTTAAACAAGTGTGTGTGTTGTGAACTTGAGCATATCACACTATCTAATCTTTAACAAATGGATCTAAACTATAAACTAAACACAATACCGAAGTCTTCTTGTAGAGCGCCGTCTCCAAGTCGACTCGATCCAAACGTGATCCACCGAGCTTGACTCCAAACGAGTGCTAGATATGACTTTGATGCTCGGGCTCTTGAATCACCAAGTGAAAAGCTCCAAAACACTTTGTTGAAACTAATCACCTACTAATATCTTGGTTAGATATCTGAACTAAATATCATAAGATTATTAGTAAACTATAACTACATGAGTTAATCATCATCAAAACTAGAGTGGAAGGCCTCTGGTCAACACATTTGACTTTGACTTTGACCTTCAAACTTTAGAATATTATTATTTTATATGATGTGTGGTATCTATTAGACTCTCTGGTTTCTTCCTTGGGTCTCTGAATCAGTGAATTCATTGCTGCAACTCTTATCTTCATCACTTTTCTGATTTTTTCTCCAAAATTGCTTTAGACCTTATATCTGCAAAATCATAAATAAAACTCCCCATGCTGAGTCAAATGTGTAAAAATAAGTATAAAAAGAATATAAAATATACATGAAAATCATAATTATCATGACCCCATACCTTATTTTTGCTAGCCCTCAAGCAAACCCTAATCTAAAAATAAAAATAAAAAGGCTAAAATCCTAAAAATATAAATAAAAACTTAACTCACTTTCATAAAAATCATGGTTGTTCTTGGCATGTGCAATAAGCTGTTAAACGCCCTAGGTTATCCTCGTGGATTAGTGTTCTCTCGTGAGCGGTTGCAACTGAACATACCCACAAAAATTCAAGAAAAAATATAAAAACATTAAGAAATAAGGATAAAGAAAATAAGATAGCTAAACAATAAAGAAAAAGAAAAAAATATAAGAATAAAGTAAAAGAAAAATATTTTTGGTCAATAAGCATCACTAGTCAATAAGATCAATAGTTTCTATAAGTAATCTTTTTCAAGTTCAATCTTCTATTAGAAATCTCATCATCTCTTCCCAGAGACTTCAAATCTTAATATATTTAGGGTCAAGATTTCTTGTGCAATTGATCGAATGGTCAATCTCACACTGCAAACAAGAGGGGTAGGTCTTGTAACCGTGATCAGGGTTTTAGATTCAGCACAGAAAGCAGGCAAAGACAAAGATTTGATGTGAAAACTCAAATTGAGAAAAAATCACGGAAGGAGAGAGTTATTCATTATACTTTAAGAATTACAGTGAAATGTCTTCGAAAAAATGTGTTTTTTTGCTTTTCTTTTCTTTTTTTGTTCCCCTTCCTCCATGGAGGGTGATTGCCAAAAAATAGAGATAAGTTAAGGTTAAAAGGATGTTATCTGATTGTTGGTGGTGTCTCTGCTTTTCGCAATTTATCCCGGTAACAAGGCTAAGCAGTCAAATCCATAGGGAGAAATGCGATAGAAGCTTATAGTATCTCCTTAAATACTAAATCGATTAAGTATTATTCTAAATAAAAACTATATGTCAAGTGTTAGAAGTATTGTAGGCTGTCTAAAAATCACCGAAGGCAAGTCGTCAAAAGCAGAATCCAAACTCCAGACGCAAGGCTAATCGTCGCCACCAGTGCAGCACCAAGACGCAAGGGTTGAAACCCGCATCTCAACATCACTGCAAGGACCAAGACGCGAGGGTTGAAACCCGCGTCTCAGCGTTATTGTAATACCAAGACGCAGAGTCCAAAGCCCGCGTCTCACGTGAAACTTGACGCAGAATTAGAAGCTCGCGTTTCTCAAGCATCACCTCAATGGCAAAACGCGAGGCCTAAAGCCCGCGTCTCGGTTATAACTGCCCTCATTACTGGGATAATTACTGCCCACATAATGAGGGAGTTACCCCCATTATGGAGTGCATTTAGGGGACACATTTACCCCGTGAACCTCTATAAATAGCCTAGTTGCTATGGAAGAGGGGTCAAAATTTCTTGGTAAAAAAGAACTTCGGTTGTAAGCCGTAGAAGCACCAAGATCTCCAGCTAAGAGAAAGAGAGTTCAACTCTTCTAACAACTTGCAGCGTACAAGTTCATTTTTTGCCTACAATCTCTTTGAGATTCTTGGTGGACAGGAGCTGTGTTACTTCGTCCACTATCCAAAGAGAGGATTCCCAAGAGGTCCTGACGTTCACTCAGTCAACAGAAAACAAGATTCACTTTCCATCACCACATCAAGGACCCGGCATTAAACAAAGGGGAGATTTGAGCTTGAATATTTCCCTCTCTTGTTAAAGGATTATTGATCCGCTGTAATTTTCTTTACAATCAAATAAAGAATTTACTCCTCGATCCTCAATTTTTCTCACCAAACATGAGATGGCGACTCAGCTGGGGACTACTTTCTCTACCGATGAGTAAGTCGTGGCGCAAGATGACGCCACTTACATGGGAAAAATGGTCGAATCTCTCATTGGCGAGTTCGACCAGGTAAAGTATGAAGAGTTCCTTTCTTCCGGCTCCAAGAGCCCTAGAGCGCGGTAGTACCGTAAGGTCTCCTCAGGGACCCGTTCTCCAGTTCACTCTGAGATCCCTTTAGATACGACTGACAAGAAGAGTGCCATGGCTAATCATATCACACGTAACACCCGCGTCAATATCTCCCATGAGACCCGCGAGGTTAGCGTTGCTGATATTCAAACCCGTTCATGCCCGTCCTCTTCCTCAGTTCCAGGTCACCGGGGGTTCCCATCACCCGTATGGCATAACCGGAACGCTGTGCGACGATAGAGACGACGTGCACGCAGATACAGAACGCGAGCTTCAAGCCCGCGTTTCTCCTGAACCACGTCAGAAGCGCGAAGTCTGCGTTTGGAGACCAAAACGCAAAGCCCACCAGGCCTGCGTTTTTGAAGCTCCACTTCCTAAACGCAACGTTCAGCAGCACGAGGGCTATGCTTCTTCTCAGAGACACAAGACCCGCGTCTCTGCAACCAGACGCGAAAGTGAGAAAACCCGCGTATCTCAACCATCGCTGACCAAATGCGACAATCAGCAATGTGAGGTCCGCGTCTCTGCTCAGCAGAGGCACGAGACCCACGTTTCGAAGTCAAAACGCGAGAGCTGCGCCTGTTTTGTACAACGCGAGCTCCGCGTTTCTGAACCCTGCGTCTCAGATTCTCGACATAAGGGTGACTCTCAGAAGCTGAAAAGCCCCTCGACAACCCGAGGTCAATCTCTTTGATCCCCCTCCCACAGACCTAAGAGATTATTTGACAAAAAAAGGAGTGTTAATCAGATCACTCCATCTTGTTGCTGTGAACGGCTCATCACGGCAATGCTCTCAGAATGCCACTGCGGCCAACATACAAGCAAACAATCAGTGTTCAGAAATTGACCTCAACCTCCCGATCAGCTAAGAGGTATCGCTCCCACAAAATGAGAACCTTCTCTGACATGGAGTACCCTGAAGTCACTGCAAACATGATAAGCAGAAGTAGGGAAAAACAATCGGCAGTCAGCTCTGATGAGTCTGACACGAAACCAGAAGGAGTGTATCAGCATACTCGCACTCGGACTGGAGCAGTCGCCCCATTAACTACAGTGCCCTAGATCGGGGCATTGAAGTAAATGAATCACATTCCGCCGTTGCAGAATCGTAGGTCTCAAACTCTTCCATAGAGAAGCCTTCGTGTACATGATAAATACTCCTGAGGAGACGGCCAGACGCTTTGAATAACAAACCCAGGTCCAGAGGAACAATTTGATATGATTCGTGTTCAACAAGAATCCATCGATTCCCTCGAACAGATGCTGACACAATTGCTTGAAGACAAGAGAAAGTCAACTGATAAAACTTCTTCTAAAAGTCTAAAGGCAAACGAAAAGAAGGAGAAAGCTCATCTTCTGTACATATCGAGGAGAATGAGCAATCTGATTCTGAGTCGTCTAAATCCTCGTCTAAGGAGGAAGGCAACCTGGACCATAGGAGTATTCATTCTAAAAGAATGAGTCATTGGAGCAGTGTCTGGAGGCCCTTACCAATCGGAAGGCCTCCAAGAAGCAGGAGTGATCAGGTCATATCCGGCCGAGTGGGACTGATTACAAATCAAAGAGATAAAGATTTACCGTGTAGCTTTGGGCTAACGGGTCGTGTCCACGAGGAGGAATGCGATAGAAGCTTTTCGGTGCTTTTGTTAAGTAACAAAGAATGGAGTTGTTATTTTTTCTTTTAAGTTGAAAAAGAGAATGAGAGAAGGGAAATGATTAAAGAAAAATTGCAAATTTGGAGAATGCTTTGGAAAAGGTGATTTAAAAAGCTTTGAAAAGGGATTTGTTGTTTTTCATTTAGAAGAAGATCTGGGCTCACTATCTCGCTACTCAAGGATGTGTTCTTCTCTTGAAATCCTTAGTGCCTTAAATTGATCATAGGCAAAAACATAAGATTGTTTAGAAAGTTTTAAGCAAAGTACATAAGATAGTTTGAAAAAGTTAACTCTTTTCTTAAGAAATCGTCTTGATTGAATGTTAAATCATCAAGTAGTTCAAGTATGAGATAAAAAACAAGTTCAAGAGACGTTTTAAAGAAGTGAAAGTTTAAAAATCCAAACCCATTCTCATGTGCCTTCAAGAACACTTTCAACAAGAAAGGCTTAGTTTAGGCATGTAAATGATTCATTTGGTCTTTTCATCAAAACCATTCAAAAAGAAAAGGGATCGGAGAGAGGAATAATAATGAGCCTAAAAACTAATTTAGCTACTCATGGAAGATAAAAAATAATGCAGTAAATAAACCAAGACATACCGTGAAATTAAGTGGAAGAAGAGAAAGCTTGATCCTTTTATTGATGTCACTTCACTTCAATCTTCAAATACAATCACTCAATTCCTCTCTCTCATTGGTATTGGAACTGAACTACAAATTACAAAACAGAGTTATAACTTTTATATATCTAACAAAGAGCCTAAAATCCTAAAGAATAAACAAGAATTCTAATTCTAGTCTTCGTTAATTTTTTAGTACAAAAACCCTGCCTTTTATAGGCAAAAACCCAGAGGGAAGGAGTGAGGAGATAAGGGGAGAAATTGCTCCCTTATCTCCACCAACAAGCCGCGAATCCGCGGCTTGGGCCACGGATCGCGGTCAGGATGTGGCAACTGGCCACATCCAGTGGGGATATGATTTGCGTGGGATTTTGCCCCCTTTTGTCCGGCTGGATTTGCTATTTGTCTTCGATTCTGATCTGATCTTCGGTGATTCTCAGCTAACCGATTTGGATTCTGATAAAACCAAATTAACCGGTTTCCAACCTTCCTCATTTGCCACAATCTATCCTGATTTACTGATTTTGAATTAATTCTGAATTAAATCAGAATTTGATGGGCTTTTGGGCTCGTTTCTCTTCCTTTCCTTAAGTAATGGGCCTGCACTTTATAAAGAAAATATGACTTATTAATATGATTTATTTAGATAATAAGCATGATAATGTGACATATGTATGCAATATATGTGACCGATCACACCCTCACACTTATCTTTTGTTCGCCCTCGAGCAAAACATCAAAACTAATTCTAATCAATTATTAGACCACTTTAGCAGGTCACTCGATTGCACTGAGCATGTGCACAAGCCGTTAACCTCTAGGTTACCCTTAGAGGACGAGTTTTATCTCATGAGGGTTTTCATTGATTGCACCCACAAATCCATAAAGAAAGAGAAAAAAGTTAGTATTTTCGAAAAACATTTTGAAAAGAAAAATATTTGAAGTATATTTGTGAGAGTTTAAGTAATCTATAAGTTATAGGATATCAAATTTTTCATTCCTAAACTTAGTCTCTATTTAAAAACATGTCATCAATCAAAGTAAGGAGTCAAATTGTATTCTCATCTAGTCTATTACTTTACCCTGAGTCATATGCACCTCGTGACTATGAAGTTTGACTAAGGGTTCTTTAACATTAACTCCTATGCCTTATTTATATTTATTTTGGTGGTATTTTTATTTCTCAATTCTGTTAGGCTTTCTAATCTGCCCATGTAACGAGCCTTTAGTCGGTGACACCAAAATCGGACAGTTTTAGGGCACCAGGTGAGAAAACACTC